>JAFMSR010000010.1:10855293-10938889 GCA_022818135.1 Saxidomus purpurata
CAAATAACAAAATACATATACATTTTCTTGTATTATACCCTGTATATTTAAACAACTGCCTACAGCTAAGCTTCTTTCAGATAAGGCGACAGTTAATCTTAGTTTAACTCAGATGCAACGTGTCTAAACTAGTTCACCTTAGTGGCAATGTGACTAAGATAGTTCACCTCAGTGACAATGTGCCTTAGATAGTTAACCTCAGTGGCAATGTGACTATGATAGCTCTACTTAGTGGTAATGTGACTAAGATAGTTCACCTTAGTGGCAATGTGCCTAGGATAGTTAACCTTAGTGGCAATGTGACTAGGATAGTTAACCTTAGTGGCATTGATACTAAGATAGTTCACCTTAGTGGCAATGTGACTAAGATAGTTCACCTTAGTAGCAATGTGCCTAGGATAGTTAACCTTAGTGACAATGTGCCTAGGATAGTTCACTTAGTGGCAATGTGCATAGGATAGTTAACCTTAGTGGCAATATGCCTAGGATAGTTTACCTTAGTGGCAATGTGCCTAGGATAGTTAACCTTAATGGCAATGTGACTAAGATAGTTCACTTTAGTGGCAATGTGACTAGGATAGTTCACCTTAGTGACAATGTGCCTAGGATAGTTCACCTTAGTGGCAATGTGCATAGGATAGTTAACCTTAGTGGCAATGTGCCTAGGATAGTTAACCTTAGTGGCAATGTGACTAGGATAGTTCACCTTAGTGGCAATGTGCCTAGGATAGTTAACCTTAGTGACAATGTGCCTAGGATAGTTAACCTTAGTGGCAATGTGCCTAGGATAGTTTACCTTTGTGGCAATGTGCCTAGGATAGTTAACCTTAGTGGCAATGTGACTATGTTAGTTAACCTTAGTGGCAATGTGACTAGGATAGTTCACCTTAGTGGCAATGCTACTAGGATTGTTCATCTTAGTGGCAATGTGCCTAGGATAGTTAACCTTAGTGGCAATGTGACTAAGATAGTTAACCTAAGTGGCAATGTGACTAGGGTAGTTCACCTTAGTGGCAATGTGACTGGGATAGTTTACCTCAGTGGCAATGTGCCTATGATAGTTTACCTTAGTGGTAATGTGCCTAGGATAGTTCACCTTAGTGGCAATGTGACTAGGATAGTTAGTTTCAATTCATTCATCTTAGTGGCAATGTGCCTAGGATAGTTAACCTTAGTGGCAATTCTGTCATATGACTCTGAAGCATGTCTTCTAATCGGCATAATTTAAGGTCATCGTTTTTCTTATAAACAAAAAAGCTATTCATAGTCGGTAAATAGCTATTCATAGCTAATGTTTATTGTATTGACTTACCGACAATAAACACAATTTGTATTGTCTTTTACGCATTTCTTTAAGATCCTGCTTTAAGAGAGAAATCTCCGGTTTCAAATCAGAAATAGCACATTATATATTTTGGTCTGTTCCAGCATATTCTATTGCGTCTTTGGTGTCTACCATTGAATGTGATTTGCGTTTACAGAGTACATCATTCGACACTTTAGGGTCCTTATTGTATATGAACATTTGAAGAGCAAAGCAACTTCGGCTGCATAATTTTGCGCCGTTGTACATGTAGACGTTCTTATATGACTGATTAATTTACCCTGGGGACAAATAGGAATTTCTCGCGCTTTCCAAAGCAGAGACGATCTGTACATGGACAGCATACTTTCACAACTGCCGGTTTCAATTAATAGCTTTTCAAGATAAAGACCTTTTGGTAATGATCTCAGTTTCAAATCAAGGTCTGGTAGCAATGCTTCTTGGTTTGCAACTTGTTGGGAAAATATACCGTTCTGCGAGACATTTGCGTTTGTGTAAAATAACATTCATAATCTAGTCAATCTTTGGGGTCATTATTCCAGTCGTCATAATGTGTGACCTATGCAGCTATTGTCAACTTGACAATCGCCGGCATCATCACTATTGTAGTACAGCTTTACAGAGGTAAGGTCCGTAAATATCGCCTGTGGGCGGCATGTCGTGGTATCGTATATATTCATCCATCAGAAAACGGACTAAACTCCTAACTGTTCATCACTAGTACTATACCTAGCGACAAATTATCATTGAATGCTTCATATAAATTTGAAAAAGAGAAAATGAGAGCAGTTTGATTAACAAATAGTTTCAAAATAATTTCATAACAAAACATACCACTGAAGCCTCTACCGCCGCTGATACATTCTTCCGTTTGTCGAGACTGTGGCTCATTTTGGTGCAGCTGTCCAATATCACAGTGTTTTAATTAGCCATATGTCTCACATTTGTATCACGCACATGTCTGAAACACATACAGTATACTATTAACGAAGAATATTTGTCTGTGTACTTAAACAGAGTGTTATACAAGTCACGATACTGGCAACATGCCGTCGTCACGAAATGTCGTATGTCCTAATGTTGTTGTTTTTCCCACAGCTTCATTTAATTAGTTGTAAATATTTTGTACAAGTGTAAAGTTACAAATGGTATTAACTGGGAATATTTGCGTGTCATTAATTTTGAGACTTCTTGTAACAATATTATTCGCAGTGTCACAAATTCCTAGAAAGACATTATGGAAGTGTCAAGGGTTGTACTACATATCTACACTTAATGAACCAGCTGTATCTACAAATCAAATATCTAGCTAAAATTAAATCGTCGCTAATATTCACCAGACACTGTAACCAAACTGGTGATGGCAAGCCATTAATAAAAACTTGCAATATTCCGCCATTGTAGCCCACCTCGAGATAATATCACCCTCGCCTAACGGCTCTGACAAGAAGTCTATGTAGCAGTTGGTCCCCTTGTCTATACAAACTATGTTTAAAAAATCAAACATGCCTAGCCCCTTTGGTATATGGGGATATATTACCCGCATAGATTAATATTACTGGAGCCGTTAGGCGAGGGTGATATTATGACGCGCTGGGCTACAATTACGGGACATGTCAAGTGTTTATTACCGGCTCGCCTATTAATATCATTTTTATTTACGGATCATTTGCCAATTCAACGGGAAGGGTAATAAATTGTGATGTTATAACATAAGAATTTTTTTCAAGTATATGTTTTATACTATGTATAGGAGCATCGGTAACAGAGTCTTCAAGCGTAGTTAAAAAATTCCATGCAATGTCAATGAAACCTTGCCATGTACTTAATAAGTTTCCAACGAAAAACCGCCCGACACTTCCATTTACTATATACGAATAATCACTAATACAATTATCCAAAGTTGTGCATGAACTTACTAACCTTAGTATCAATTAAGACAACACCACTGTATGTCACAAGTTCACAACAAAGAGTCTACGTATGTTTTCAAAGACACTTGCTCAAAGAACACTTCAGTAACTAATATTGAAAATCAAAACCTTTAGATTTCGAATTTCTATTAGAGATGACATCTGTAGAGAAAATGTAGAGAAAATTAATGAGTTTTCCAGAGTTCCAGTATTGAATGTCTTCCGGATTAGAAGAGTGTTTCAACTTTTGTAGTAGATAGATCTTCATTAATTGTATTTCTATGGAAAGAAATTCAGACAATAAGAGACAAAGCATCTTGAATCGCATTTTAATGCTGTTTTGAGGACAAACCATCATTGAACCTGTAAATACTCGAGATACTATAATCTTACAGTTGCCTTGTATTCGCCCATTAATCGCAAACATGATATTTTAGAGATTTAGATGGTTGCTTCTTAGAGCAAGGCCTTCTTCAATGTGGATACATCAAAGGAACGTAGAGTTAGTTGTGCCGCGAGAACAGTCATATAGACCATTATTAATTATGTCGTGAGAGTGGAGGCTCAAACAACACTGTTAAAGAAAGCGTTTCTTTTGCGCAAGTGCGCATAGATGATAAATGTGGAGCTATACTAGCTAGTGTTGGCAGTGTGACTCGTGGTGTTCGTTGGTCAGCCGGAACTATAAACTGTCTACTAATGATGATGAGGACGGAGAAAGACCTGATGGAATGATGGATGCTATATAGTGGTCCATGAAAATCACCGCACCTTGAGGAAATAGTCGATGTTTATTGAGAAAAGAGCTAAGCCATTACAAATATTAAATATGCAGAGAGCCATGAACCCAATGTGTCACGTGAACCATGAACCCAGTGTGACACAAGAACCATGAACCCAATGTGTCACGAGAACCATGAACCCAATGTGTCACGAGAACCATGAACCCAATGTGTCACGAGAACCATGAACACAATGTGACACGAGAACCATGAACCCAATGTGTCACGAGAACCATGAACCAATGTTACACGAGAAAAAATCGCAAATCTCTCTTCCACAGGGGATCACGTTAAAATAGCTCAGGTCTATGAAATGTTAATTGAGCTGTTTAGCTAAAATATGAAATGCGCCTATATATGGCAATTAACGTACTCTAACACTACGTCTCATTGGTCTCATTCCATTTGTTTACATTCAGGACCTGACATTTTTTTTATGTTCGCCATGAAGGTGTTGTTATCGAGACCTGGTGTTCTAGAACGTTTGTTGTTGTAAGTGGTTCTTTTTTCCGCTGCTTTTCTTTTTGCTTTTCTTTCTTTTTTTCATCTTCATTATATGAGTTGAGTTATTGAACCTATTACAATGGGAATGTATAAAGCTATAAAAGTAGGAACTAATAAATGAAGATAGAAAAGACGACATTCTTGGATATTACTGATAACTCTCCGCAGACAATAATCACAATTCTTGTTGTAGGTTAGAAATGCAGAAAACAAGAAACAAGGCATATATTCATTGGCAATGGTGACAAGAACCAATGTAGCTCCATTTGCTTATTTAGGCACAAACAAAACTCTCGCGCATGTAAACACCATTTGAGAATGATCTAGGTATGAAAGAAAAAGGTGACCCTTTTTTGCAATTTCATACTAAGAGTACTGTTTCTATGTAATTTAAACTTCAAGCAGACGTTTATTATATCTGAATAACATATATTTTCCAAAAGTTGTTTCATATGACGAGAAATTCAATGGTTTATCAGAAAAACTTAACATATTTCAATCGTGATTTCAAATTAACATTAAGCAACTTAAATATATAATATTTTCGATGGTTTACCATGGCTTTATTAAAATTATGAATTAAAAAACCCAGGCTGTCTAAGCACCGTGATAATCAACGCCCACCGCTGCCATACTTCTTATTATATCCAAATTTAAAAAATTATACGTCTGATATTTTATGTTGCAAATTGAACAACTGTTGCATTGCCAATACATCTGTGCTGTCAAGTCTTTTTTACATTTCAATCTCAATCCTTGACAATATTTTAATTATGGAGCAAAAACCGAACCGAAACTGCCTGACAACAAAGTGACATTTGTTCAAATGTGACAGAGATGCTTAATCTCATTTACTTGTTGATCCGGGCCTTACGAGTCCGTGGAATGCATCATTACATGACAGTGTTATAACTCTAACGAGATGTAGCTATTGCAGCTATTTCCTATATATATAGACTATTTGATATTATGCAGCTTATGTGTATTAATTGGTGTCAGAGAGTCTTCCCGTCTTAGTTTATTTGAGTGACCTTTGTGATCCAGATCAATACTATCTGCTTAGATATCTTAAAGAAATGTGATTTCGTAGTGATCAGTTCATTTACATTATATATTTCCGAAGTAATCATTCAATATTTACAAACAGGAGGACATGATGGCGCTATATCGCTCACCTGATCATAGACATTCACGCTAAGGTCACAAACACACCAAAGAAACATCCAGATGTGAACTCACACAATGTTATATACCAAAGTTTGTTTGAAAATAATTATGTCAAAGATTTTTACCATAAACTGTTTTTATATTTGTAGTAATAGTGATTCTATTTTTAGAAACTCAGATTGTGAAAACATTTTTTTCTCTTAGTTTTTCCAATATAGTTAAATATGTAACACCTAGACTGTGATCAATTTTGTCCCAAGGGACATGATTTGAACAAACTTGAGAGAGATCAACTAAATTTTCCAATATTCACATAATATGCAACTCATAGGGCTAGGCCAATGTAGACCACAGGAACTTTGCTTGAACAAACGTGGTAGAGATCAACTACCCAGTGTTTCACAATAAATATCTAAGCTCCTGAACAAGAAGGTTTTTGAAAAAAATCCCTATACAGGTACAACTATTTGCAAAACAAGGTACCCAGGGGCAAGATTTGAACAGGCTTGAGAGAGGTCCACCAGATATTGTTACATACAAACTATCTGAGATCTTGGAATAGCGGTTTTTCACAAGAAACTTTTTAAAACGTTGTCGCCGGTGGAAACCGGCGACTATATTTGATACGCTTAGGTTCTTCAGCCGGTAGGAGAAGTTATTAAAATGTATGCACTTGTTACAATTTTGTTCTGACATCTTACATTGATTGTTTGAAACAAAAAAAACTATTTTAAAAATCGCGAAGGAAGTTGAAGTTCGCGCTAAAATTGGCCCTTTTAATTAAAATAACTGTTTAAAATGTTAAAAATAATGACGCTCCCCAGACCGGTGTTTACAATATCTTACACCAAGAGGAAAGATCCGCCTAGACCAGACCAAATCGAATTTTTACAGCTCGCAGGAAAATAACAACAACAATGAACATGAAAACTCTTTCAGAAAGTAGGTATGCATAAGTTAATATTTCCATAGCCAAAATAAATATCGATTTCAGCTTGTTTTGTTAGATTTAGCAGTAATTTCGGATTATCGTTTGTTCGGATACTTCACTCACGTTTCAATGCACTGGAAAAAATTAAATGGTACCTTTGAGTTTAATGTGCTTCTTATTTAATATTGACACGAAAGACCCATTTTTGTAATTCACAGGTCAAGTTTTATAAATTAAATAGTAAACAGATGGACTGCACCCCACCACTAGGGTCACAATACACCTGTACTATAATATTATTTATTTTTGACCAATGATAATGTATATATTTTACTTATATTATATGTATTATATATAGTGTAAGTGTAGTTACCCGAGGGCCGGATATTCTCATCTGTTAGTGCAGCCAGTGATATATTCTTTTTCTTGCATACCACATTCGTTTAATAGTAGCAGAAATAAAATAAAAGTAATGACTTATATTTACGGTCTATTTTCTTGTAGTAATGTATAAATTTAAATATTTATTTAAAAAAAATTTTTTTTTTAAAAAAAAAAAAATATATTATAAAAAAAAAAAAAAAAAAAAATTTTTAAAAAAAAAAAAAAAAAAAAAAAATTTATTTTTAAAAAAAAAAAAAAAAAATAAAAAAAAAAAAAAAAAAAAAAAAAAAAAAAAAAAAAAAAAAATAAAAAAAAAAAAAAATATTTTTTTTTTTTTTTTTTTTATAAAAAAAATTCCAATAAAAAAAAAAAAAAAAAAAAAAAAAAAAAAAAAAAAAAATAAAAAAAAAAAAAAAAAAAAAAAAAAAAAAAAAAACACCAACCAAAAAAAAAAAAAAAAAAAAAAAAAAAAAATAAAAAAAAAAATATTAATTAAATAAATATTTTTAAAAAAAAAAATAAATTTAAATTTTTATTTTTTTAAAAAAAAAAAAAAAAAAAAAAAAAAAAAAAAAAAAAAAAAAAAAAAAAAAAAAAAAAAAAAAAAAAAAAAAAAAAAAAAAAAAAAAAAAAAAAAAAAAAAAAAAAAAAAATTAATTTTTTTTTTTTTTTTTTTTTTTTTTTTTTTTTTTTTTTTTTTTTAGGATTTGTTAATGAAGCACTTGAGATACTGGATAATTTACATTCTGAGCACAGCATTTCAGAAATAGAAATAATGTCAAGCACAAGGAAGAAAATATGATATTCCTGTTGAAACTCTCACGTGTCTTATTGATTCGGGACTTAAGGTTAGAGACATTTCAGAGTTGCTTGATGTTAGTAAGAGAACAGTTGAGAGAAGAATGAAAGAATTCAATCTATCTGTCCGTCAGACTTATAGCAACTTGTTACCGGCCACCTTTGATGCTTTGCGTCAATGGTTTTCTTGTATTTACATAATCATATGTTACTCTATTGACCTGAAGGGCATGTTGAACACACTTTGAGAGATGACCAATAAACAACACTACACAACAAATATCTAAGCTCTATGCGTTTTGGTTTAAGACCAAAAAAAATTGAAAATTTTGCAGTATAACTTTATGTAAAAGAAGTGACCCCATTGACATGATCTGAACAAACTTGAGAGAGAAAGGGAGCTAAAATAAATCAGTATAAACTAAACTAATGCCACTCACCAAATATCAACTTGAAAACACCTTACCTGTAGTTAGAAGTATAATAATAAAGCTGGAAGTTATAGAAAATTGATAGAACGGTTTTAAGCGATCTTTATGCACTTGTTGCAGATAATATCCCTTCTTAGTTTTCCCCTGCAAAGAATCTGAACATGCCATGCGGTCTCCTAAGACACTGAGTAACTGAAAGCTGCTTGCTTGAAACCATATTGATTCATTTTAGTTAAGTAAAAGACAGACAAAACATCTAAAATCCGTTTTTATAAAAGCTTTTACTATAGTGTTATTCATTCACATGCATTTAATGGCATTTATATGATCAGCGGGTGGACTAGGGATATAATGCTCTAAACATTAGCAGTTATCTACTTCCTCTCTAGAAGGAACGTTTGCCGAAGAGAATAAGAAAGATCACGGTAATAATAAATATGTTTCACAAATGATGCAATTTTCCTTGTCGTTGTTGCCATTAAAGTGATAGATCTTTTAGTGTTCAAAATAACCGTCTTAATTTTAAGAAAATCATTAATCACTAATTTATACCCCTAGAAAAATAAAACAACTAAAATGTATGAATTTGTGTAACAGTTGCATCGAGAATTTTTTCTGTCGTGTATATTTTAATTTAAATATGTCAATCAGAGAGCAAACTCGGAAAACTTATTACTGACCATAACTCAGTATTGACCCAGTATTGACCATAACTCAGTATGGACCATAACTCAGTATGGACCATAACTCAGTATTGACCATAACTCAGTATGGACCATAACTCAGTATGGACCATAACTCGGTATGGACCTTAACTCATTATGGACCATAATTCAGTTTTGACCATAACTCAATTGACCATAACTCAGTATGGACCATAACTCAGTATTACCACATTTAATGGTATTGAAATTGTTTATTAGATGTGACAGAAACAGTACACATTGCTGCAAAGGGACCAAGAAAACATGAAAGACATTGCATGAACACAGAAAATTACGAAGACACATTGCTTCAGATTGTAATAATACAAATGGAAAATTCAGATTTGTTGTTTGTCCTGCTTTAAAATAAATACAGCGTACGTACCAGGAACAACATATTATATACTTAAATTGACTTTATCTCATCTTATTTCTGTAAGGAAATGTAAACGACATTGTTTATTGTAACAAGAAACCAACAAGTTTTTACATAAACTTATCTACAGGCACGCTTCCTGAATCACTTAAGTACATCTATTTAAGTGACCTGCATTAATACAAGATATATCAAATATAGGGTATCTTTCCGTTGGCTGAGTCCACATTTATATTACTTCATACAAAGTGTCAATCGCATATTCAAATATGAAATAGCCATTTTTAACTAATAAAAATACATATATACACATGCAGGAACAATACGTTGTACATTTGAAGTTTAGTATCTATGGACCAGACAAAACCTACACTGTTTTAGACAGAAGCTAGCAAACATAGAAACATGGCAACGCTATGGTTTACATTATTGTTTGATAAATTAATCAATCATATGAACAAGAAATAATTGTGCCTCTTCCGAAAGAGCATTCTGTTTACAGCAATATAACTGAATTGGTATCTATATTATGCTTATTTGTATATATGATCTATATTTAAAACAGGGCACGATAGCCAGAGAGTATAAGCCTAGAAAGTTCATTTCACAGCCTTAATGAAAGTTAAACTCAAATGGAAACATCGACAGGAGCAAAAGTAGTCTGGTACATTGATTAAGAACGGGAAAAACTACTGAAACACGAGACTTCTTCATATATATACGTTTTGTTTCATTTGAATCCTCTCGTGTGTGTCTTGGAGTGTCGAACTAATGAATACCTCAATCTCGAATACACTGAGGATTTTTAGTCATTAAGTCATTTGACAATTTAACATAAGTTTCTCGTCGGTAAAGCAATAAATGTATTTCTTAATCAATGCATATCCCTGGAGTACATGCGGCATTTACCGAATAACTTTATGCAGCGTGTTTTACATCACAGAACTCTGATACCGACGTTTAAGAAGTAATCTTTCTTAAATATTGACATACGTGTTGACGACCATCGCTCATTGTTCCCTTTAACTAGTTTACATGGACAATATTTCTTTCTGAAACAAGATAGTGAATAAAACAATATCTGTTGTTTATACAGAGTGCCACCTTGCAGTTCCGTAAAAAATCAAGACTTTTAACTTCAATGCAAACTTGGAAAAAATGTGTAAATGTAAGACAACTCCTCTAAGACATAATTATTTAAAATACAGATATTTTTTTAATCATGTCTGTAGATGTTTCTTCGCAATAATTTCAGTAATCTAAAATGACAAATGAAGTTCATGTCTTTATTATGTGACCAAGAGTCACTTTTACTGAAGCTGACTACTGAAGTGTATTAAAATGCAGCAAGGTTAACTGATCAGTCGTATCAGAAATCAAAATCTGATGAAATCAAAATACTGTTCATAATGTGTTCAAATCTCCCCCGATAGCAAGAGGAATTGTACACCTACTAACCTAATATTATCCATTTTTATTAACTAAGTTCCAAGGAAATACACCGCCTACTGCTCCGCTGTAATAGTTCCTTCCGTCCGAGATCATGTTTGAAAGACATCCGGACTTTAGAGCTGACCTGGAAACCTATCAACTACTCCGTGACTACAGCAGAACAACCTTTTGAAGGGAAATTGCCTGTCATAAAAGTCGTTATATTTATCAATCGATTTTTCCTGACATCCTGGATTATTGTGAAGTTTCCAAATGTAATTCCTTCGTTTTTCAGTATTAAAGTGTTTCTCATAGCTGCGTTTTTCATATTGAAATTTGTGTACACGACACTTTTGCTTAATGTAATACCAACATTATCTCTAATATTGTGTGCATTTCTAGTTGAACACTTTCTATTTGTGACTTCATGAATCACCGTCCTTGCATGAAACCAAACAATATGATACGTATTGTAATTTTGGTATTAATACTTTTTTGTAACAGAATTTAAGCATTTTTTCTATCACTTTATGAAACTGAAAATATGAGGTAACACATTGTGCATCATTCCGTCATCAGTTATCAGTAACCTTATTGACGCCGCGAGGAATCGCGGCGTCAGTATTGAATAGGTTTCAATTTTGGACCATGGGGTTGCATAATCAAATAGGGAACAGCCAACATTATTATTGTAAATCTAAACTATGTTCTATATGTATGAAAATGACTTTTATGAATCATTAAATTGTATTAAGTCATTAAAAAATAATAAAGTACAAAATACTTACGTCTTCTTCCCTTTATTACAAAACTTTGGACACTTTAATGAGTATTTAATAACTTTTCCACAAACTCGCAGACTACGGGTTTTTTATAGCTTTGTTTACGGACCTTACGACCCGATTCATCAAAGCTCAGAAAAAAGATTCGGAAGATGTTTTGCTATCTTAAACCACTCAGATAATAGAATACATGGCGCCAACGCGAAAAATCAATGAAAACCCATTTTAATTACTACATATTAGACTATAATATTGAAACTGTAAAGAAAAACCGTTCACCCAACTATGCAATACGTAGGGCCCTAACGGAATTCCATTCCATCATTTGTAAATAAAAACATACTCAGCTAATGGAAGTTCTGTAAAATGTATACGTCACAGCATAATTAATCATGTGGATTTCATCTCTTTCCGCCATATTGCTAGAGTGTATACGCTTCGGGAATAGAAAGAAAGAATAATCCACATTACCAGCTACAGGAGGGAGGGGCTGGTATATCTTTTGTTTTACAAATAGTTATTTTTACAGTATTTGGACCCGGTGTAAATTATATTTGCACAGGTGTTTTTGCCTCTGCTTCCTATAAGATGTAGTGTGAAATTGTGGAGGGCCATGGTTATAAATAGTTTTGTCTATCTAAAAATAGCCAGTGTAAAATTAGCATCCGAAAATAATTAATGTTGTGAAAAAGAGGTATTTAACAATATGGAAGTTACACAATGATTTAGCATTATGCTAGTTACTAATAAAAGTTTATTTTTATGAATCAGTTTCATAAACAAAAGTACACAGAGGTAATGATCATTTTATGTAGTAAAAAGCGTTCGCTGATTTTATAGAGAAACCTGTCCAAGTCATGCTTCTAAAACATGCGCGGCGTCTTTGATGCTTTGCATCAAAATTCGTCTTGTTACTCCTTTAATATATTGTGAATTATGGAAGGCATACGCCACCTCCAGGTGGCGTGTATACTGGAATGCAGCAAGTAAAATTTCCATGGGGTGACGTAACTACTTTTAGACTGTAGATTGATTTCACAGTGTGTTCTTTTGTAACAAGCGGTCTTTTGATTTGAGATCGCGAACCAGTCTAAATTTTACGGAAATAGCCGATTTTAAACGAATGACTACTAACAGATATTTGAATATACTTTACGAAACTACCAAGTTTATGATGTGTCCACTTCTTATTTAAAGTGTCTGGGAAGTTAAATTCGTTTGTTTACATAAATTTGTACCGCCATTCCGAAACAAACGTCTGTATTGGTGAATAACGAAGTTACACGCTCTGATATTCAACGCATCGACAGCGCAGTGGTATGTAGACACGCGGGAGATGAAAGATCGAAACCTCGCCGGAGTAGAATTAACTTTATTTATATAGTGGGAACAAACTTACTTATATCTTGGAAATATTTTTTCTTTCGTACAAGAATAACATAAATTGAAGCAAATTTATATGTAAGAATTCTAAACTTAGGAAAATAAAATAAAAAAAATATTATTTCAATGATTTGATAATTCATACAGAGGAAACAATGCCTATAGACTTCACGTAGAATCATCTTTTTTTAGCATTAAACATTAACAAATGGTCAGCCATACAAAATATACAAAATTAGAGTGCAAAAAGATTAGGTTTGGTTAATCACCATACATTAAATCCAACATTACTACTTATCGCAACCCCCACTCCATTTGGTGGCGTTCAAACATTTGACTTGTCAGTTCCTTACATGCTGGCGTGTGAATCACGTTGGAACACTTACAAAGGGCGGCTAACCCGCAACATAAACGAAACTCGAAACATGTTATTTTCTAATCAGTAATTCATCTTTGCCATAGAATAATAATCTAATCTTCAAGTCGAAAAGCGATGCTCATGCATTTTCCTTAATAACCATACTTTTTGCAAATGCATTTGTAGTTTCTCCAAGCATATATTACTAACGACAAAAATAGTAAATACACTTTTAATACGGTTCCCATTTAAAACTGGCTGTCTAGACTGTGGTCCTTGCCAGATGACCTAACGTATGTGGCCTGACCAGAGATCGTATTCGGGTCCTCCTGGCTGAAGAGCGGTAACCACTGAGACCAACAAGTTGTCGTTGTTGACAAAATTGTTGACAGAGAAAATATATCTCCATAGTCTTGACCATTACTCTTGAATGTTTTATAAATATGCATTTATAGTTTATACCATTACGACATGTAGTAAGCTACCGCTTTTGAACTTCAACCGATTAAGTATGATTGGTATTTGCATGTAATACTGAGGAAGTTCAAAACTTCACCTTGATTCAGCATATTGTGTCTATGTTTTCATAGTCTTATGATATGTACAGTATCATGTTAAGATGCCGGTCACTTTGGCGAAAATGTATTCGTTGATTAACAAGGTGAGCAGCTGCGAACAGTGCAAATTTGCGTGGACGGTTTAATTTATTGTTAGTAGTTTAGCTTAATTTATCGTATCAGCTTCAACTTTCGGTGCCCCCAACAAACTGTAATGAGTTTGTGATACTGAAAGCCTGAAGTCTGAAACAGGTTTTCTTAAAAAACACGTCCTCTTTTAGGTGTTCTCACATAGATCTACGGCATTGAGTGACATTGCATTTAACCGAGATTTGTGCTGTTCGCTGCTCTTGAAACATCACAGTAACTGAATTTTTGTTTCATTGATTGTTCGAAAAATTAAAAACAAGTAGATGTCATACAAGGGTTAAATATCAATTCTGAAATGAAGATATTCATCCAGGTTCTTTTCACGAAACATAGAATGCCTCAAAACTACATCCCCGTACTAAACTGCAAAGCTTTCTGATTAGTTTGGCACTGAAATATGCATATATAAAACATTGTCAACATTCAATAATTTACAAAAAGGTTTACAATGTTAATGGGTTTATTTGTTAGTAATTAGATTTATTTGTCTTTGAAAATGCAATAATTTAAAGTGAAACTATCACAAACCTATTATCTTATGATAAGATATAAACTCTCACTGAATTGTTCAATGCCTTTTTGAAATAAGATTCCTACTGTGAAAACAGTACAAACGTTTATTTCATTTCATTCTTTTGTTATTTTTATTTAGGCAATATCAACTTAAAATGTGAATTATACTAAAAATAAACCAGGGGTATGGGCAGCTTTATGTTTACTTTTGCTTGTTTCATTCATGAATGATTTATGTTAGATAAATTATAAAACAAAATGACCAGACCTTGGTAGTAAGATCATTCGTAAATGCCAATTGATAAGGACACCTGTATCAAACCAATGGCAAAGAATGACTCATAAAACATGTGTGTGCTATAATTGTGCAAACCGAACTACAGTTTATGAGAATAAGCTATTTCTTATGTTTTCCTACACAGACTTACATAGAAATGTGGTAGAGGCCCACTGGACAATGCGGCATACCAAATATCTAAGCTTTAGGCCTTGTGGTTTTGCAGAGGTTTTTGTATACACGTCTACGTTACAAGCAATTGACCTCCCGGGCGGCAGTTAGTATAGTGCCACGTGACAATAATTGGATAGGCAACGTGAAAAAGGAACAGATTCTGCTTTTGTGAGACGTCTATAATCAACTGAAGAATAATCTTGTAAATATTCACATTCCAAGATTTTAATCTTTGTATTGCGTGCTCTGTGGTATATGAATAAAACCAACGATGGAATAGTAGATAAACATTCCAAAGCAAGAAATACTTAATACTTGCACGTTTTGTTTGAAGTTACTTTTAAGTCCATAGTATATATGATGTATGAGTTAATAGATACATACAGGTAAATATCACATGAAAATGTAAGTCGTTAAACAAACATGTAAGAACATTTTTTTCTTTTTTTTTGCTTTTGAGCCCTATACGGGTAACCCCGTTTATTGCATATAAGGTTTAAACAATTCATCATATAGAACAGCAGATCTGATACTTCATTTGCACTTTTTTCAGAGAAGTTAAATTTGTGTAGAAGTTGTCTTTATCTATTTTTCACTGCTATTCCCTAGACTTGGATTGATTTAATAAAATAACGAATAAATATATATACCAGAGCTAGGTGTCTAATGAAGGCAAGATTGATTTTTTACTGACTTGCTTATTACCCCCCCCCCCCCCCAAAAAAAAAACAAATAAAAAAAACAGAACAAACTAAATGTATGCATGTCAACTAAGTATATTTATGAAAAAGATATTCTAAAGAGAATTTGCATTGTTTGAAAATGCCTTGCAGGGTGGAAGTGTAAAATTCGAAAGGCGAAATGCATGATTACGGGAGCATAGTGCTTGGAAAATGTATCAGTATAAGGAAAACTTTACGAAGATTTTTGTTCTGGATTTATATTCACACTATATGAATGACTTTGCTTCTTTCATTTCATATTGAAAGATAAAACAAAAAATAAAGATAGGAATTAAAAGAAACCAGGTCAGTAAGAAACCACTGTAGTTCGAACTTTGGTCACAGAGAATACAAACAGAAAAAAGGCAGAAAAAGGCAATGCAGTGGTGGAAACAACGGATATCGAGTATACAAATTATCCAGCATTTTCAAGTAGAGTCAAATATCCCCCCTCTTTTCACTGAATTTATTTAATTTGTTCTCTTTTACTCTTTTTTCAACATCACTTTAATATTATATTTAAACAATTGAATAGAAGGAACAGTATCCTTCATTTTGCATTTATATACAGGTTATTTAGCCATCATAATTATATGTATTGTGGCTTTACTACACTAAAGATGACATCAGCCTTGGACCAGTTCAAATCTAAATCAGGGATGTTGTCCTTAAGCCATCTATTTACATTGTCCCAAAATGAGGCAGTTGATTGACAATTCAACAGCAACTGTGCAACAGTTTTACTTTGTATGTTACTAAAAGTAAACAAGCTGTTATTTCTTATACCCATTTTTTGAAACATAATTTGTCCCTAAAATTCTATGATTTATTCTGCATTGGAACCACTGTAACAGTGGATCCTTTGTAACAATAAACGGTAGACTATAAACTGATCTCCAGTTATAGGTTACATTTGAATGTAATTCATCACACTATTTCCTCTTGGAACATGGGAAATGTTTGTTTTTACCATATAATCATAAAGATCATGTAAGAACTTGCTATCGGCTGTAATAACACGTCGCGTTATCTTATGTTTGGTGAAAGATTCTGCCTTGAAAAATTCGCATATTTTTGACAAAGGAAAGTGATAAACAATGTCAATTATTCTATCCATGTGAATGATGGACAAAACCATCAATAAGCTGAAACATGTAGAATGAGGTCAGATAACCGTAAGACTGGACACCAAACAGTACTTTTATTAATAATTAAATATGTTCAACGAGAGTACGGTGCGCAGGTGATCACACAGCTGGATCTTGATGAGCAAGTTTATCGGATATACAGAGCGACGGAATCGTGATAGGCAAAACTATTTGTGCAGGAACATTGCCAGGATCACTAAACAGCGTTTGCCGAACAACTCCTACATGTGTGTAAAAGTAATTTGCTAATTATATATAGTACATAAAAGTGTTCAATTTATTAAAGAAAATATAGAAACCAATGTATTTTGCCATGTCCGACAAAACGATGATGTTTGTGAATTAAAGCATACATTCTCTGTGAATCAAACTGTTTGCTCTGTATCAATTCACAATGCCTTAAAATCGACTTGTTCATTTAACGTGTCCTTACAAAAAGGAGCGATAGTAACTGCAGAGGGACAATTAAAACCTGAAAGACATTGATTATTGTAAAACAAAAGACTTAAATAACGTAACACTTGGAAAAAACCTCTGTAAAATGTTTTAATTTAACAGAACTGCAACCATGATATGCTTCAAAATGTATTACATGGTTACATGTCTGTTAGATTTGGACACGACAGTGATACTAGATTACATTTCTATACTGAATAAGTTTTCATTTAATATTTTTTAATAAAACATTTTTACAGAGGTTTTTCAAAGTGTTGCGTTATTTAAAAGTTTTAACAATTCATTTCAATTCATTTATTTGGCAAATTCAGCACAAAAATGCTTTTGGCCAATACAATACATAATGACAAATATGGCAAGGACAATATATACAACATATACACACATACACACACTCGTTCACATATACATAGACACTTCACTGCATCCACATAGTACACATTTTATAGAAATTATTATATCAATGTACATCTATTTGTTCTAAATATTCACTGGGTAATTTAAATGCATCTCTTAGATATTTTGCAGTTTTAAGCAACCTGCTCTTACTATTTGATGATAATATATTAGCAAACATATGTAAATTCGGCCATGTTATGTTACCAAAACTATTTCTTTCGTACATTCAGTGTAAGATTGACTAAACACCGTAAAATTCCGATACTCAGATTCCTACCTGACTGCATGTACACAATTTGCAGATCCGATCAGGTCTAGTAAACCAGAATATCTGCCGCATTCAATTTTTAATTGATGAGAACTTAAATCTAAAACAACTCAATTGTTTTTGCAAAACATCACTCGTAATAACATCAATATATTGTGATTTGAAACAAAATTCTGTCTTTGAATTTTCTATAATAAACTAATTTAGGTGAAGCTTGCAAAGAGGTATTCCAAACCTTGTATATATTGGTCTTTTAAACGTTGTCTTTAGCAGAGGAAATAATCAACATTAACATCAAAATTATTCCAAATACCACTGTAGCCAAGGTTATCTAATAGACGCTTTACACTATAAGCCCAACAATTTTTATTATTGATATTACATTGTTCAATGAATATTCTATACATAGGGGAGTTTTGACCATGCATTATTTTCAACCAATGTTTCAATGTTCTTTCTTTGCAAATAAGTGATAATGGATATCTACCAAGCTCGCCGTATACTGCTATATTAGGCGTCTGTTGACGTACACCAAGTACAGTTTTACAAAATTTGATATGTAATTTATCAATATCTTTACAATCGTAAATGCCCCATACGTCTGAACAGTATAAAAGGATAGGAACAACCATCGAATCAAAAAGTGATAATTTAGTTTTTACGTCCATTTGTACACGAGTAAATAATGATAGAATACAGTTATAAGCCTTTAAGGCTTGTTCAGATAAAACTTTGACAGCATTTTTCATTGTACCTGTGTAAGTAAAATCAATCCCTAGATATTTGAAATGATCAACAACTTCCACTTTTTCGCCATTGATAAACCAGTTGTTAACAACATCTAGCATTAAGACGTAATCTATTATACTAGTAACTGGAAAACCAAGTATTGGGAATTGCCTTGGGCGCTAAAAGCTTTTACTTTATATCAGGAACTGCAATAATCTTTACTTAAAAATGAAATGTCTTATCATGTTTTCCAAAAAGCTTTGTTATCTGACATTATTTTATTGAAACAAGAAACCAAAATGCTTTACATAAAGTTCTCTTGCTGAGCAACGCTTCCCGTACTACAATAACCAGCGACAAAAGAAATAAAAAAAATTGAGTCTTTAGAAAAACTCATACACAAAACACTTGCTTCAGTTAAAACCTTAGTGTAAAGTTTCTCGTCAATAATGCAATAAATGTATTAATTAATTGAGGGATGTCCTAAGAGAAAATACCACCTTCGTCGGACATCTCCATGTTGTGTTTTACATCACAAAAAGGAGGTCTGGTTCTAGTTAGAATATATTTATTGCATTAATACCAACGTTCAACAAGTCACGAAACATCCTTCTTAAATACTGACAAAAACGAGATAGTTTGATGCTTATCTTTACAATACTTCTATCCAAAGAGTATACGAAAAGTATTCTTAATATAGCAAAATATGTTGCTTAGAAGTAGACGTGAATGTTTTTGTTCTCTGCAGTTAATTAGTTTTTAAATCGAAATACATTTTGAATAAAGTACGCACCAAAAGAAAATTTTATAAAATAGGTACACATTCATATTTCAGAAATGACTTTGTTGTGGGAAACCTTAAAATTATAACCAGGTGAAAGAATGTGAGATGATTTAAGGTTTCTTAGTAATATTCTGGTTTCATATAACAGTTTATGAGTTCTTGATATACAAATGTATTTCTGATATTTATTTTCTGATTAATCAAGACTATGCAAAAGATAAAATTATTATGTACAATAATTTGTGCGTTTTTTGTATCATGTACATACTTTTGCAATGAATGTATCTTCGTTGCAAAGATCTTTAATTTAAGTTTTTCTCTTAGATATTGCGAAGACATTGAAAGCCAAAAATACTCACAATATTAACTGTACTTATTCATGCTGTTGTAGTAGGCAGAAATGTCGACAATCAAAACTCTAGCCAAAGAATAATAAACTGAAATGAGACAGAATCATATTCGGAAACTATACCGATAATCCTGAACGTGAGTAGAAATTGATTGATAACTATTACGTCTTTTATGGCAGACAATTTCCCTTCTAAGGATTTGATATTGGATTCATGGAGCAGATAATAGGATTCCAGGTCAAGATTTTTAAAACTTGATCTTCAACGAAAAGAACGTTTACATCATCACAGTAGGCGAGATACTTTCATTGAAATATTGTATGTACAAATCAATAAATCCTTAGTAAATTAAAATAGTTGTATTTTGACATACATGTCATTACTTATAAACTGGTTTAAACATGTTAATTGATTTCCGGTTCGCTGATTTTACTTTCCGATCTTAATATTCTGCAAAGACATATATATTATTCATGTAACAATATATCTATATGCATGTAACAATTATATGTTATTTGGATATTTGAAGTGGTATATGGGGATACATTACCCGCCCTCCCCCCCCCACCCGATTTATATTACCCGAGCCGTTAGGCACATCCTCGGTTTTTGGACGTATCTCAACCCTCGGGTGGGATTTCCTTATCCACAACTCATTCGCTACATCCATATTCAGGTAACAATATACGGTATCTATATTCATGTAATGATATATCTATATTCAGATTTTAATTACACACAATCAAGAATGTAGGAACTTCTTTTAAAAAAAGTTATGTAACTTACAAACATGCAAACTAGCAGGTGGTCCTGGTTTCGGATGATATTTCTATTTATTGCAAATTTGCCAAAATTACCGCAAAATGTAATCTGAGGCATATTTCGAATTTCCCAGGTTTTGCATGTTGGAACTATAAACAGCTCAATTTGATATTACTTCAGTTCTGACCAAAAAGAAAATACAGAGATCATTAATGTAACTTGTTTTATTTTTACACTTCCGGAAATTAACATACATTATTAACATTTGTTATTTAAACTGGTAATAACATTTAGGCAGTAACAAACTTAGGTACAGTAGGAGTGCAAAGTGATAGCACATTTTGAGAATAAATTTTTTGATCCATCTTTTTGTGACAAAAATTTACAACTTTTACCATACAGCAAATGGGGTAGGGGTACAAAATAATATTTCACAAATACTGTTCAAGGTATTCACTTAATTTAAACTATACTACGTAGGGAAGGACAATTCTTTGTTACAGACCTATGTCGCTATATCTAAAAGTTCGTTGAAATGTAAATACACATTTTTCTCAGTCTTTATTGAATTTTTTTCTTTTATGCTCATCAACCGTCCCCCATTTTTCATACTGCTCATACTGTAGACAAAGTATCTAAAAAATCTTGTTTTTCCTTTATCATTAAAAAATGATTGATCAAAAATAGAAAGAAAGAAAGATTTCAGTAAAGTGGATGGGGTAATAATAAGGAACACAATATTTATTTAGGTGATGACAAAATACCACAATTCCTTTTTTTCACAATAACATTAGAAAACATGGATTATTGATACCTATTCTGAAACACATAATGCAGACATACAAGCCTTACGATACCCGAAATCCATTTAGCAACTCGTTTTGGGGATTAACATCTCGAAAAAGTTAAATTATCGCCCCATCATTATTTTTCGAGAAAGCAACTCCAATATGTTAGCAAAAAAAGAACACTAAAATTTCTTGTTATACTGGTTTTCAGCAGTGGGCCTTCTTAAATAGTTTTTGATTTAGAGGCTTTATCCGTGCCATTTGCTCGTGCAGGAAACATCGAGATAGACAATTGAATTGCAGATTGTGCATAAATCAAAAATATTCTCCAGTATATTATGTAAATTTATAATTAGTTTTGTGGCTTTTTACCGTGGTTAGGAACCATACACTATGACACAGCCTACTGTTCACATACTATTGATAGTTTGAAAGCTTTGTTGTGCAGTGTTTATAATAGATATATTTATGAGTTGTAAGACGTTGTTATTAAGGTTTGTCATTTCTTGTTATAAAACCAAATTGTATCTCGAATCATACTATGCTTGTTGGCAATAGCCTAAACATACAGAGAATAGTTAAAATCAGTTATTTATATGATAACGGCTAACTGTATTATTCTCTCGGTGATGACTAAATGAAACATAGTTCATGCATAGAAAAAACCTGAGTGTGATTGTGCTTGTGAAAATTATCTATATATCAAGGCAATTGGTAAAGTAGATTCATTTGTGTTGTAACCGATATCAAACTGTGCACTTTTGTCCGCCTTTTTCGTCGAGTGGTTAGAGTCGCTGGCGTGAAACCACTGTAACATCTCATAGATTGAGAGCCATGGGTTCGGTCCTACTACCGACCATGTCTCTTTGTGTGAGAAAGTTGGCAGTTTCTTACGAAAGATAGGAGTACTGATTCTACCCAGGAACGATTGTTAGGTAAACTGTCCGCCTGTTAAAATGACTAAACACGATTGGAACGGACGTTAAACTCCTACAACAACAACAACAACAACATACAGCCAATTGTTTGCTATCATGGAAGATTCAGTCCGATTAAGTCAATTAGTATACACAGAATATTTCCTCTTTTTATCATGTATACACTATACACAATCTATAACAAAACGATATCTACTATCTATCCATAAAGTCTGTCTGACATTGTCGTGTATAACTGAGGCAGTTGTCGACTTTAAACTGTATCATTCAGAGTGTTTTAACAGCTCAAGTTGTTGTTTTCAGTGTCTTATGCCATGCAAAAAGTCTTTAAAGGCTCAAAAACAGTGATAATGGAAACGATCAATTAGGCGGGGAGTCGTATGCAATACCAGTTTGTTTGTGCAGACAGTTTAATTGATCTGTTCCTTTATACACGTAATTTTCTGACATTTACCTTAATTTATCTTATCAACGACAATTCCAGGCGGCTTAAAAGCATTGTAATCTTTTGTGACACTGGTTGTCTGATGTTACAAATAGCTTTTTTTCAAACAAAACAAGTCTTTTAGCAAGCGCAGAATTGTGATAAATCAAAATAAGTGCAGATCTCTTTTTGGCTAGACTGGTATAGATAGAAGTATGTTATAAGTGTAAAACCTCTGAATACAAATTATATTCAGCATTAATGAATAAAACTGCCCCAAATGCATAAAACCGCCGTATTGATAAAATGGTAAACATAGTCCTTTTACAAAGGTGTTAAAATCTGTATATGATAAAAAGAATCCTCAAAGAGTATTTGAAATTCGTGTTAAATAGAATCATAGAAAACACAGTGATATATGAATAATACGCTTGTTCCCCTTTTAAAGAAAACCATCTGTTAATTGTAACATTTCCCAGAATTAGTGCAAGGCAGAAATGCTTTCTGATTAATTTTAAAATGCAAATGGCATATAAAACATTGCCTAATATCAATGAAGTTTTGTTTCGTAGTATTTTGAATAATTCATTAAATTTATCAAAATAACCGCTTGTAGATTGATTCTACTGTTCTGCAATGCCATACGTTCTTTATTGTTTCAATTAAAAATATGAATATTGCATTTTTTATTGTTTGTTGGTATTCCTTTTCTAGACAAAACACGTGAAATGAAGTACTCAGAAGATGTATAACGACTTTATATTAGTCTGAAATTGCGAAAGGGGACAATTTACGATTTATAGATGAATAAAAAAAATCAACACTTCAAAGAATGAAAACGTTTGCAGTACCGCATAGATCCTGCCTTAAGAAGGCATTTCTTGCTAAAAATAAAAAGAATGTCGCCCTATTGAATATTAGATGATATGAATGAATGAATTAATGATGATGCTGTGGTTAAAAGAAGAGATCTTAAGTTGTGTTGTAATGGAAAATAAGATACGTTTTGGAAGGCAAAACGAAAATTACAATCTAAGGCAGAAAATGAACGGAAACTAATGCAACTGTGATCATTTATAAAATGTCGACTTCACATTTGGCTATCCTTTTATTGTGTTGTCTTTTTGATCGTGGAGATACGTGACTTAGGTATGCGGACACAAAGAGCACTGGTACTTTTATATGTCAGTTTTCCCCGCAAAATTATTGTTTATGCTTGGAATCTTTAACATTCTCAAACAAGGAGCGGAAATTATTAAATGGAAAATATGAAGTATGAAGTATGCCGATGATGATGTACGTAATACATAAATCGTAGAACTTTCATGTGTTTCTGAGACCAAAGTTGGCAGAGAAGATAGCATTTATCACAGTGTGTTCTAACTATGCGATCTTAGTATTAAAGGTCCATCACTAACACCAAATCGAATGTTCTTTTTAATCTAGAATTGTAACAGGGAAATACAGTTTGAAACTGGCTTCTAAAACTTTACAATAGCCGTGGAGTATTTCCCTATTTGAGATACTGCGGCAGAAAAACAAGTGAATGTTTGTGTATTTCCTTAGATTGACCTGGGTGGTCTTTTTGTCCTACTTTCACTTTATTGAATGTTGTTAACAGTCAGACATATACTTTGCACATCATTGGAAGTAAAGTTCTTTAATTATAATTCAAATATTTATGTACAACCTATTTACAGCCTCTCTCTGGGAGATTTCTGGAAAATTACAATGATATTTGAAAACGGGAAAACCTACTTTCGTTTATGAAATATAATGTATTTATTCTTTTGTTAAATTCAAATTTTCAACACAATAATTATGGTCACATTCAATGCAGATTGTCAAATTTTTCTTCTGAAAAGATGCACGTTACAATTCCAGATTTAAAAGAAAATTCGAATTGGTGTTAGTAATGGACCTTTAAGTCAAAATGACAGATAAATAAATGAATAGATATTGTACATGAAAATATCGCATGAAAAGTAAAGTCATTTAACGCATGATAATGTAAGAATTGGTAATGTAATTTAATACAATGTATACTTGCACTCCAGAAGATCCAATATTCTGATAGTTATGATATGCCAGATATCAGCAAGGGCTTATCAGCGTAGCTAACCGTTGGTTACGGTAAACACCTAATAAATATTTGGAAAAACAACCCTACATTAATTGCCTGGCAATAAGATGTTATTTTCCAGAATGCATTTACCACTTGTATAAACTAACATTGGCATACATTGGCATGGCATTAGATGACGGATGTGTACATTATATACTTTGTACATCAACAAGAATGAAATTTTACCCTATTTATAACCGCAGTATTATTTACAGTGTTTATCTTTAGGCAACTTTCTACAGCAGGTCAGGTCAAATGCATCACAGAAAGTAAATGGTTGAACTACTTTCTGTAAAGTTTCCATTGATCACCAGACAATGTGTGCAAATTGCAATTGCGAAAGTACATGTATATTAATTAGACCTTGCCAGCACGAATGTTTCGTATTCATATTATATTCGTAATGTATCATTATTTAACTATCAAAATTATCTTGAAATAATCAAACTTTAACTCTTTTGAACGTTAAGTCAACGTGTATTATTAAACTCATCGACGAGACGTCTTGCACATCCATTCATCTTGTCCGGAAAATTAACTGCATGTTGCTAAAATAATAAGAAGCAGAACGTTGAAAGGAAGTTCAGGGTACAGGAAAAAACTAGTTTAGAAATTTAGTTTATATTTTACATTAGAGAGTTTATACTGAAAGGAGGAGCACTGCCAAAGACCTCTAATATTTTCCTTCTATTCTCGTGACATTTAATCTTTGTATGCCATCGTTTTGAAAAAAAAAACTTCAAAACTATTCACTACATTTATTGGCGTTATAAACAGTATTTTGAACATTGAGGATAAAACTCAATTTATAGGACCAACTACCCTTTGTCATTTTTTGATAATCTCTCGTTATTGTATTTTTTCTCGTATGCGCAAATAAAAACCGTATAAACTCTCAAGGACTAGCTTCTAAACAAAAAGAAAGGCAATAAAGAAAAAATAATTTGTCTTTCTGCCTTTTTTATGTTTTAGCTAGTATCTACAAAGTTTACGATAAAATATTATATGTCATTTGGGTTTGAAGTGGTATATGGGGATATATTACCCACCTAGACTTGTCACGTCGAGGCAGGTGATATATCCCCATATATCACGTCAAAAAACAAGTAACACTTTTATTACCCTTCCCTGCCTTAAATTTTGAAAGATTCCGTTGATGTTTTATGATATAGCAATTAAGATTTGAAAAATTAAACCAACATGTAAGTCCTATCGACAATCAAACACTATTGCTCAGTGTTTAGACAGTTTGATGCTAATTCTTTGCATTTAAGAGATCAATGGCATTTAACAACAACTTATAAACTGAACAGATATGATATGCCTAAGGTAAACGCCTTCTTCAGTCCTGATTCATTTTCCTGGAAGAAATAGGTTACAGATTTCACCGAGATGAAATACAACTAACAGTAAGAAATAATAGTATCAAACTGCGTAAAATTCACTCTTGGATAAAATGACTTTAATAATTTATAAGGCCCTTTATTATTCAACTTTACAATATTACACACTGTATTAGATCAATTGCGCACATGATATGAAATAGGTAGAGCTAATACAAAGTATAATGGAGCCAATATGAAGAAATAAATATGAGGGAGGGGGAGGGGGCAATACTCACAGTCGGGGGTGGGGGGTGACAGTCATTTCTGTTAGATTTTTAAACGACGCCATTTTGTTTTAAGACTCCTGCTGATATCTTATTTTACTAAGCTAGATACAAATAAAATTGTTTTTGTTACAAGAACATTTATATTCTTGTTTTTTTAGCCAATATTGTAAAGTTGAATAATAAAATTATCATTAATCAAGTGATTTCATATTGGCCTTGTTATTTGTCCGAGGGTGGTCGTATTGGCCCAATGCCGAGGGCCAATACGACCACTAAGGCCAATATGAAATCACTTGATAAATAACATTATATTATTCTTGAAACAAAGTTATTGATTCGTGCCAACGCTGCCAAACATTCTACAGTGTAATGTTCTGGAATTGAAAAATGTCCTTTTGTCAGGCCTCGTGAAAACAATAATTTCTTATACCATTAATACATGTCATGTAATTATCTAGACATTCACGTGTTCCATAGAGATTTGGGCTCTTATGATTTAAAGAATACATAAAAACGGTACGATCGACCTTTACATTGTGTTCTTTACGTAAAACTGGAAAATGTGGAAATTAACGATAAATAAGTCTTTTCTATTTTTAGATTTTAGCAAGTGAATTTAAAGTCCCAGGATCACATTAGCAAGTGGCTCTCATTTTTTCAAGAAATGACCTTTATCTGTACCAAAAACATTCCTAACATTGCTTTTTAGATCGGTAAGTACATACAAGAAACATAGTGCAGTATTTTTCAATGATATTGCAAAGAATAAGACAAATGCTTTCTGGCAATTCTTTTTCTTGAAGAAACAACTTGAATTAGAAAGAAGTCATAAGTCAACACTGTTTTAGAATGCAGAGAACATGGTTCTATCATTATCCTATCAATAAATTTATGTCACTATATCAGTATATTCAAAGTAATCCAGGGACTGTAAGAGCCTTTCAATAAATATAACAAAAAGTACATATATCACTGATTCAGATACAGTTTATCCTCACAATACAGACAAACATGTCTTCAGCGAATATGTGACGTAAACATAATTACTGCTTATGGCTATACTCTCACGCTGACGTATAGGCAAGTTTCCTTAAAATACAAAACTGTCAATGCAAGTCAATAATGACACTGTAGCTAGGTCTTATTCGGAGGAAAATAACTATGTAAATCTATTCATTCTAGATTTAAATAACTGAAACATACTTAAATACCATCAATCACACTTCATACGACAAATGTTGTTAAGAATATATTCTTATTTATTTGACATAGTTGAGGATCAGTTTGTAACTTATTTACAATGGGAAATGCTACGTCAATGTTTTGTGTTATGAAGAAAACCCATCCACAGGGAATGGAGCAAAAAAAAAACAGAAGAAAAAGAAACACGTGCGTTGATAGTTACATATTAGTTAGATGTGCGTTTAAAATGGATTTCAACCGAGCACTTCTCTGTACAAAGAAAGTAGCTATCACAAACCACACGGACAATCTTGTATAATACACCATGTTTACAAAGGAATAGACAATAAAATGTTAACATACTAGAGAGCTAATGCTACCATTACTCATGCATTTGATCCGATTACATTATATGAGATAAATATCAATCATTATTGATAGTTTGTATGAGTTATATAGATTTGATGGTTATTGTCCTGTACCAAGGATCACATCAGCCCAGATACCAGTGAGTAGACATGTCTGTAGAGATCTATTAGATCGTTACAAATACACCTTTATGTTCGGTAAAACACTTACGTTCGTACATCTAGATTTAACTAGTAACTTCCTAACCGCATAGACTTATATCTTCATCATTTTAACATAGTATGTGTTTCATGTACTGTTTACACTTGTCCTATTCTATCATACATGTATAAATTGACTTACCTAACTTGTCGTTTAAATGTGTTCATGAAGGGTTTTCACTCAAACTTTTATATTCCATGCAATAATCACACACTCCTGTTCTCATTCTACAGAACTTCTGTTACGAGCTATGAGTACCTTCTGAAGTGCTTTACTACATGCATTAAGAAATCCTGGGACGAACGCGTGCATATTATATTGTATATTGCATTTAGTTTAAACTTCTATAATCCGCCAAATCGATACAATTCTATTTCAACTCATGAATATGCAATGCTCATACTGCTTACTAGCCTCTCTTCCCAATGTGTGCATATATGTATCCAATTGTATTTTATCGAATAGCGTTAATCAGTGGATTGATTTAAATTTCATACACAAACCGCTTATTATTTTACCACTTGCTCTAGTCAATTATTTCCCATTCGTTTTAAATAGATTATGTTATTATGTCCTCGTATATAATTGAAATGGTGAAATCTACAATATTTTTCCAGTACATTGACTTCCTTAACATTGCTTGACAAAGTTGCTGAATGAACCCTGGAATCCAATAAAGCCATACCAATATTGTCGAGAATAAGACATTAATCGTGATGGTATTGGACATAAGGTATATATTCACTTTACTTATTCGATGTACTTGGGCAGCAGTAACTTGAATGAAACTTCTGGGAAAATAGCTACTCTAATTTAAGAAAAAAACGTTTATTCACGTATCTGAGCTGTTTTACTTTGAATTTAAAGAATACTGACATACTCTTTTTATAATGTTGTTAATTATCTATGATAGCAAAACGGAAGTAACATTTTGCCCTGATGTACATACAACAATTGTGACTAACGATGTTGCTAATGTATCGATTGTTATGTTGGACTGAAAAATAAACGCCTGAAAAATGTGATCATCAGAATGCAATGTTTGTCTTCTTTGCATTCTTACATGGTTTTCATTTGTGGTTCTCTTAGTTTTACAGTATGTAGGACCGTAAGCTTTTCGTAAGCTTCAAAATTTACTTGTCTTAATTGGTTAAGTAAACGGGCGAAAAAGTATTTATTGTTTATCTCACGATGTTTCCTGGACTAAGTTATATCATACAGTTGTATCTATTTCATTCCTGGGCTAAGATATAACATCTATTTAGTAATAATCAAAGTTCATAGAGTGGGTAAACAGCTACTCTTGCATTTCTTAAGACTACTAATAAAGGGCAAAATAATATTCATTCCTGCCTTTTGTATTGCTTCCGTTTCACCAAAAAACATTCAGTTGCAATATATCCTATTCTCATAAAAGTATTTCCAACAAAAAAAGTAATCATTGACACTAATTAGAAATCATGTTATGAGATAATATGTATAAGATCCATTTCATCTTTGCAAACTCTAGAATATTTGTTCTTTCTAGTGATAAAGCATGTCTGCAATTATTTCTTATTAGTTTGGCAATATTAGAAATAACTTGGCAATAAATATATAAACACTGGCTTCGTTTCAGATACTAGTAAGATAAATTTTCACCGTTTCGACGCAGTGGAAATATCAAAATATTCAACCCAGATTGACTTCAAAAAGTATACCTAGCGTAACGAATACCAGAAACCAAACGACGATGACGTCGTTAAAATGACGTCATGTGTGCTATGCTTTCTGATAACGTTTCTTTCTCGGTTTTCGACTTTATATTGAAACCAACTCAACTAAACATGTTGATATTGATGTAATATCACGTAAATTTTACTCGTGAACACCAAAAGTAGTAATTTTCACTTGTAGCTTTTCAACATACACGTCAATATTATTTCATTATCAGTTTGTGTTTCTGTTTTCTATAGAAGCGTTAATTGACCCCCTAGACGACATGAAAATATAACGTTTTTTATTTCGAAAAATCATGTTTTAATATGACTTGTTGAAAAATATTCAGACGTCATGCCAGAAAAATAATAGCCGTAGGCTTGTTGACAAAGGTTTTGCAACAAGCGCAATGTAACGCGCTTATTATAATAACTGATGCCGTACATAAGAATTTCTGATTGATAAATATAGCTACAAGTCACATAAGAAAGAAATAGACGTAAATTTCATCAAAGTGCAAATGATTTTAAAATTGAACATGTCGTAATAATTTATTTCAAAATATCGTGTTATATCACGTCATCTTGGAAACAATCATGACTACGAGCTACATAAGAAGAGCATGTCTTTTGCATTGCAGTGCGGTCATGACCGAGAAGGTAAAAACTATTGTAAAATAAACTTCAAACGGGAACAGCGGATTCCAATAGGGATGCACTGTAAATTGCCACCATTTCATCTAATTTGCTTTCAATGCAAAGCGCTCGCCGTCATATATTTACCAAGATGACGTGATATAACACGGTATTTTCTCATATTTTCGTTTTGAATTATCTGCAATAAGAGCTCGTCGCTATATTAATCTATAAGAAATTCTAATCATTTTCTGGCATGACATATTCATATTTTACAATAAGTCATAGTATAACACGATATTTCGAGATAAAAATGTTGACAGACGTAATATTTTCACGTCATCTTTGGGGGTCAATCAACGTTGTCCATAGTTCTCCTTTACTGTGTAAGCAGAACAGAATGATGAGTTGCAGAAATGCAACTTTTCATGACTTTTCTTCCAAGTTTTCAATTTTTGATTAGGCAAAACAAGTTCGTACTTGTAAAACAAACGAGTTGATGAGAAACCTAACAACTATCTATTTATAAATTAAACATTTTTTTTTCTACAGGGAAGCGCTAAGGGAACATATTGTGATTAAAATAGATAAATCTTAGGAAATGAAGATACTTTCCATTAACAAAGGTGTAAAAACTAATAATGGAACAGCAATTCCTGAAACAGTGTTCATTTGCTAACAGACATGAAATCGGAGTTGGAATACGTGTGAGTAAAATCTTTTGTGAATCCTGTCAATGCTGGGATAATCATAAAATATCAGGAACTGAGAAAACTTTGGCCTTTCAGTGATTGCAATAAAGGTCGTCTTAGAAATCGAAATAGTTATTTCTTGAACGTCAATTTCCTATCACCAGAGGATGTTCAATGTTAATGGAATAACAACTGACGCATGGAGTCAGTTGTTGGAAAATTTAACCGGCCGTTAAGCAAACTGACGATGAATTTTCGATTGCAAGAACGATTCTGGTGGTCAAAATTGATGGAATATTTGATATTGCTTTGAAGAGTTGTTTAGTTTTTATTCCTTTTCTCTTGAACTCATTTGTTTTAATGTGTTTTTCATACTCTAGACATTTATATGTACGTATTCCGCAGGTGGAGAGCTGCAACGTGGTGTTATTAAAATTATGTTAGGGTCATATTTGAACCAAGTATGCATGTAAAACGTCGATTTTACACCTCCGACATTCGATGTCGCGTTGCTAGGAAACGAAATGAAAAATGAAAAAAATAAAACGATCACAATGGATGCAATACGTTTTACTACCATCAGGCAAAATTTCATAACATCTAATACACTGGTATATTAATCATGGTAAATCAAATGTTAGAAACACTGTGTCCATGTGAATGTATTAGTATATATATTTTATTTATTTCTGTATACATGTTACACATATAATGTTCAGTTCATGAAATATAAAAACAGTGACTAATATGTACGCTATTCTAACAAGAGTTATGATAGACAACAAAATAGTATACATAATATAATTTTAAATTATGTTATATTATATTACAATATTAAAATAACATATTCATCCTGTCTGAAAAAAACAATAATATCTGGTTTGTGCTGAAAAATAGTTGTATTCACAATTTCCGTGAAGTTAGCTCAACAAACGACATACGACACTAAACATTCAAAGTTTGAATGTCGTGCCAGCACGACATTCGACATTAAAAGTTTGTAATGTATTGCAAGCTCGACATACGACATTCGACATTCAAAATTTGAAAAAAACCAAACACGACATACGACATTCGACATTCAAAACTACAAAACTGCTTAGGTTTGAATCGCTAGTGCCAGTAAACTAATTGTGATTCGACATTCCAAATTCTACAAAACTGCTTAAGTTTGAATGTCGTGCCAGCACGACATACGACATTCGACATTCAAAATCTACAAAACTTCTTAAGTTTGAATGTCGATGATATTGCGGTACATACGACATTCGACATTAAAAATGGCTACAACAACTCTTAAGTTAGAATAAATGTCGTGCCTGTAATTACTGATACTAACATTCGACATTCAAATTTTGAATGTCAGAATGTCGTATGTCGTGCTTGTCAGACATTAAAGATATTTGTCAATCGTTTGCCGAATGTCGTATGGTCCGTGCTGCGCATGACATTCAAACTTTGAATGTCGTATGTCGTGCTGGCACGACATTCAAATTTTGAATGTCGAATGTCGTATGTCGCGCTGGCACGACATTCAAATTTTCAAATTTTGAATGTCGAATGTCGTTGTCGTTATTTAATTAGACAAGACGACATTCAAACTTAAGCAGTTTTGTAGATTTTGAATGTCGAATGTCGTATGTCGCGCTAGCACGACATTCAAACTTAAGCACTTTTATAGACCTTGAATGTCGAATGTCGTATGTCGTATAGGCACGACATTCAAACTTAAGCAGTTTTGTAGATTTTGAATGTCGAATGTCGTATGTCGCGCTGGCACGACATTCAAACTTAAGCAGTTTTGTAGATTTTGAATGTCGAATGTCGTATGTCGTGCTGGTACGACATTCAAATTTTGAATGTTGAATGTCGTATGTCGTGCTGGCACGACATTCAAATTTTGAATGTCGAATATCGTTTGTCGTTTGTTAAGCTAACTTTTCGGAAATGTATTCACAAGTTCCTGAGTATTTGATTAGTATTGATACCGAAATTATTTGATAATTAAATACATAGTTATTACAATAGCATGGATGTACGTGACTAAAAGATAGTTATGATATTGAAAGTCCATAATATTTTTCTCGTATGGTTTTCAAAAAAAAAAAAAAAGAATTAATTTAATCTCGAAAGTCAAGAACGTTAGATCTATCGCTAGTTCAGTAAACTAATTTGTGTTTATTCCTAATTTCTCCTAAACTGAAAGTCACTGCAGACGACAAATGAATTTACAACTTCTTCAAAATATGTGATAGATATTTGCTGGTGCATGCAAATAAAAATAATAGGTTTCAACAACTTAAGATAGAATAAAAATGTCTGCCTGTATTAATTACTTGGATACTGTAATCCAGAAACAAAGCCATTGATTCTTTGACGAGATCAAAGAATTGTGCGTGAACATTGCTCAGATCACTTAAAAGACAAATTTGTCAATCGTTTGCCAAATAACTGATGGTCCTTTCTGACGCAATTAAGCCGACGCTTCCAAATGCTCTGCAGCTTCAGTTCTCAGATAAGAAAGTCAATTGTCAATCATTGTGAAAACAATGTTTCCATAATACTGCTCATTTATTTTCTCCCGTAAAAGGTGTGTTAAATACTGGTTAAAAATACTCAAAATGCCAAATACTAGATTCGTTAAAAATGTTATTTAATGATGTATAATGATGATGTTAATGGTCATATAAACTGGGTTTCATCTTTGAGACAATGTCTCCAGATACATGGTTTTGGAAATGTATGGGCAAACCAGTCTATTAACTCAGAACAACTGTTTTTAAAACATTTTGTACAAAGATTAAAAGATATGTTTTTACAGGACTGGCATGAAGCAGTAAATTCAAACAGAAAGCTTTCTTGTTACATACTTTTTAAAAAAGAATTTACATACGAATATTATCTGGATATGTTAGATATTAAGAAATTTAGGTTTGCTTTTGTAAATTTTAGGGTAGGTTCACATGAACTAGAAATTGAGACAGGTCGGCATCGGAATATTTCAAGGCAAAACAGGTTATGTAAGGCATGTAATAAAAATGCAATTGAGGACGAATACCATTTTTTGTTATGTTGTGAATTTTATTCGGATTTAAGAGTAGTGTATTTACCTAGAAAATATTTTATATGCCCTTCTCAAAATCAATTCTGTATCTTAATGTCTACAAAAAATGAAACATTAGTAAAATCGATTGCAACTTTTCTTTATTATGCTTTCGACAAAAGAATTTTTTTTTACACCACTTAGAAGTACATAATAATTATGATAAAATACTTTGTTAAAGCTGTAGCTTATATCAATATGCATTGTTTCAACATACTTAAGAGCTATACTCTAATGTTATGACAAATGATCAGTTATGTACACATACTATGCTTTTGTGTAATATAAATCCAATCTTAGTCCTTGCAATACAAATATTGTTTCAATTCAAGAAAATCACTGACAAAATACTTTAATTAACTAAAACATTTATTCCATACGGAGTTGATCTAAACATTATATTTCATGTACATATTTTAGATTATCCAACATCTATTTGAGGTAAAACTTACCTCTACTTATTCATAAATCTAGATATTAATGACTTTCGTTTCCAAGTTCTATGGACATAAATACACTATTATAACTTACAGTACTAAGTTGTGAATATATTCATTGTCTCTTTCCCAAACGAGGGGAAAGTTTGTTCACATGTACATCAACTGATTGATGCATATTCCCATTATTTGATATTGGTACTATAATGAATGTAATAAATACAACCTTTAATTATTAAACTCAGTAATTTGTCGTGGTTAATAGCTGTTCCTATAAATATTTAACGATGTAAGGTATAGCTATATGAATGTTTCCTTGTAAATCAATAATGCATAACAGCTGATACATGAGATACGACAGAATCAACTTTTGATTCCATGATCTTTTCTTTAACCTTAGGAGGTCTTATTCTTCAATTGTTTAATGACCCATTATCAGATAAGACTTTGTCTGGTTATGTATGTACTTCAGAGCTTTATCATTGGTACCGGAATATCCATATGACCAACGCCCAGAGAAGAGTTAAGTTAATTAAGGTTTTATGGGAAAGTGCAAGATACTGAACGTTTCCCGTACCAGAGACACCCCCTGGTTCTTTAACATGCCCGGTGTACAGCATCGATACATCGGACCACGGTTTAAGGTCTCAGCCGAAAGACCATTAGTTATGTTTATGGAAGAGCGGGTGATCGAACCCGCGCGTTAACCAGTAGATCACTGATCCGTTGTCTGATTAGGTTTCGTTTACTGGACAAAAGTAAATTATTTGAGTAATTAAATTTGATAACTCAATATTTTTCTAAAATTGACAGAGAAAATATATGGATTTAAGGTATTATTTTAACAATTAATAGACTTCCTCGAAAACGTTTGATATCCGTTACATTGTATGAGCAATACATGTAAGAAAGTCTACGTTCAAATACCATCCTTCTTCCTGTCCTGCATGTAAGAAAGTATTGTTTAAATTATGTATATCAGCATTTATCAACATTAAAATATATTTACTGTAAGGGTAGCTTTGCTGTAACAGAAGCTAGTCTCTATCTGACTGTGAATACACAGTTTTGTCTTGCACCATGTGGCCACATACCGGTATCTCACGTTGAAACTGATATTGTGGCCGAAATATTCGTTTTCGCATTGGAACATAAAGCCAGCAATGTTTAATTCGGTTACAATGTAGAGTAAACGTCAACAAAATGATAAACTAGAGTGTATCAGTCACTGGAAATAAAAATATAAAGAAAATATGTCGCTTCGAAACAAGAAATTCCCTTTGCTCCAGAAAGGTTTTGATTGTTACCATTAATGCCTAATAACAACTGATACCAGAGTATAGCGTAACAACGGTATAAAGGTCTTAAATGTATATTTTATACATGAGATATATTGTTTACGGACCGCATTTTACTACACGGGGAGGGAGTCAGTTGATCAGTCAGTTAGTTAGTTAGTTAGTTAGTTAGTTAGTTAGTTAGTTAGTTAGTCAGGCAGGCAGTTGCAGTTACAAACTTAGGAGCGAGATGGAAACTCGCTCCGGGATTTGAGAATTAAAGAAAATAGAAAATATGTTTAAGATAATTAGTATGACACGATGTTTGAAATTGTTAAGATGTTAGAAGTTTGTAAACATATTGGCTGAAATGAGAAACTATTATTAATGTTAATAAAACGATTGAAGAACTATATGTGTGTAGAAGTGTAATACGTTACAAATGAGATCCAATTTATTTTCATTTGATCCAATTGCTTCCGGTGCTCTGTTCAATCTTGTATTTACTAGTTCCAGAACATTTGATTCCCTTGATATTGACTTAATTGGGTTATTTAATACATAAATCATTGACTTATTGAATGAATTTCAATTACTTACAACATAACTGAAATTTCAATACTAATGATATCAAAAATGTAAATATATATTGTAATACATAAAGAATATGAAAAATCTTAAACGATATGCCGGAATAAGTAAAGTATAAATAAAAACAAAATAAATGAAACTATATGATTTTATTTTCATTTTATTTATAAAGAATATGCAGAAACTTTTGGACATGATAAAGCAAAGAATATTGAACCAGTGCACAGCAATTTTTTTAGAAAGATTTTGAATGTTAAAAAATTTACCAACTTATCAAAATAAAAAATCCATAATTTCGAGTTTATTTACAGTCCTCAGTTTGTACACTTCATACAAAAGCACGAGATAGCAATTTCAATTCTTTATTTACACTCATTTCATGTAGGTACATGACATAAAGAGGTGTACAATTATTCACATTTGATAAACATGCAAAGCTCGTAAGAACATGTATCATCAATATACATCATTAAACAGACAATTCCAATATACATGTATTATTATTAATTCTCACACTGCGGGAGAGTAACAATATATAATATAATCAGATTGAGAAGGCTGTCTCTCACCTGTGTTTACTGCTTATACATTGTATTTTGTCTATCTATACATGGTATATTTTGCATAAATATATACGACTATAACAGTATTTACTTAAATATTTGAATTATTTTCTTGATAAAAGTACATATTTTTCTATATTCAGTAGTATTACATCTCATATTTAACAGTGCCTCGAAGTTTAATATATTTGGAAATCTATAATATTTTGTTTTTATATATTGTTTTCTGATATCAATAAGATAGCTACATTCTAAAAGATAGTGGAACTCGTCTCCAATACTCAAATTACAAAGTGTACATTTTCTTTCTGACAAAGGAATTCTATTCCAATTACCAGTTTCTACGGGCATTTTATGATTTCGTGTTCTGAATTTGATCACATATTTTAGATATTTTGTCGGCGTATACAGTAAATATTTTTCAAAACCAAATTCTTTTTTTAATAGTCTATAATTCGAACCATTGCTAGAGTGTTCTTTTAAGGAATACCACTCATTAATGAATAAATGAGATAGTTTTTGATTTACAGTCATTGTAAGCCATTTATGGTTTGGAAAATCATGTGTTTCCCATATATTATTCAATCCACACGAAATAAAGATATCCTTGACATTTGTTATCCATTGAAATTTTTTGACATCGGACAATTTGAATTGACTCAACAAAATTGTGTAAATGTTACTAGATAACTTTACTTCTACTGGCTTTACCAGTTTTGCCCAAAATGATACAATTCTGGTTTTAATATCGACAGCTAAAGGTTTTACACCAGTTTCACCATAAACCATATAGTTTGCAGTGCAGTTTTTCAAATTTAATACATGTTTCAAAAATTTCAACTGCACTCTTTCAATAACATCTAGATTACCAAAACCCCAGATTTCACATCCATAAAGCAATATGGGTTTAACAGTTTTTGTAAAAAGTTCTATTTGCATATCTATAGGTAAAAATAAGTCTTTAGGCTTTTTTAAAAGACAATACATAGCTTTTGTTACTTGTTTTGCTATTTGGTTTTTAGCATTATAAAAAGAACCACTTCTACTGAAAATAATGCCTAAATATTTGTATTCATCAACAATTTCAACAATGTCATCTTTGTAATAAAAATGGTATTGCATACGTCTACCTTTTGAAAATACCAACACTTTGATTTTAGAGGTATTTAAAACAAGTTTCCACATGTTACAATATTGCTCATAAATATTTAGTGCTTTTTGTAGATCTTCTGCACTTTCAGCAACAATAACTGTGTCATCAGCATATAAGAGTATGAAGATTTTCAGATATTCTAACACCATATCATCAAATTCATGTTTTTTACAATTAACACCTTCTACAACACCACTAGTAGCAAAGAAATTATGTAGGTCATTAAGGTACAGAGAAAACAATATAGGCGATAGGCTTTCACCTTGGCGAACACCGATGTTACATATAAAATAGTTGGAAATTTCTCCGTTTTTCCTGACACAAGATTTTGCTTTTTTGTACATGTTTTTTACAACACTAAAAAATTTTCCATTTACATTATAATTCAACAGTTTTGACCATAGACCAGTTCTCCAGACGGTGTCAAATGCCTGACGTAAATCTATAAAGGCACAAAAAAGCTTCTTATTACTATTTCTGAGTAAACTAATTAAGGTTTGAAGTACAAACATATTGTCAATAGTTGAGTATCCTTTTCGGAATCCACCTTGAAACTCATTAATAAGGTCATTCTGTTTAACAAAATCTTGGAGACGTTTGTTCAAAATTGAAGTAAATAATTTTCCTAGATTACTCAATAAAGTTATTGGTCTATAATTAGAAGGATCCAAAGGATCCCCTTTATTTTTATAAATTGGACTAATTATGCCAACCGACCAATCGTCTGGAATATTACCACTATTAAATATACAATTGAACAGTTTCAAATACACATGTTTCATAACATCAAAAGAATTCTTTATATGTTCATTCAGAATATTGTCATATCCCCCTGCTTTATTATTATTTAATGTTTTAACAGCATGTTCAAGTTCTTGCATTGTAATCATACCATTTAATTGTTCATAGTTTATACCATTGTCGATAACATTTTCCATATCGTTTTCTGTTAAATTTTCGCTTTCACCAGCATTGACATTCTTGAAAAACTCATACAAATCACTTTATTCCGCTACAATATTGTTTTTCTTTCTTCCGTTTAAAATTTCCCAGTACATTTTTGGATTCGATTTTTTTAAACCTTTAAGTTTTGAAATATTTTCATTTTTGAAATCAGTAAAACTTTTTCTTAAAACTCTTTTGTAGTTTTTGCTTTTAGTCTTTAATTTGCATTTATTATTATCTGTTCTTCGAAGTTTGTAGAGATGCTTGGCTCGATGAAAATCTCGTCTTGCCGCTTTACACTTGACTTTGAACCACTTCGGTTTTTCATATTTTTGTTTTAGATGTGTATTTTCTTTTACAGTCCCAAAACTTTTCTCTGCACAATCTTTAAACAGAAAACTTATTTCTTCAACAATCTTATTAACAACTTCCGCTTGAAATGATTCGACATTTTCTAATTGAGTTAGTTTATACATTATTTCTTCTATTTTCGCAACATCAATATTTGATTTAAATTTGTCGGCCTTATTCTGTTCCCATAATCTGACCTTTTCTCCTATCTGTTCTTGTTTTTCCGTATTTTGTTCTAAATGATCAAATGACAGATTTAAGCAAATTGGATTGTGTACATCGGACAGCAGCGGACAAAATTCAATAACATTCAGTTCAGTAACTTGAGGGAATAAAGTGGACGAACACACGAAATAGTCAACAGCGCTTACATTTTTGCATGTCGTGTGACCTTCATTATCTCCCTTTGTTCTTCCATTTAGTATATATAGGTCATTACATTGTAAGAAATCCATAAACTTGTATCCATAATTATTGGCTGTTTTATCCATGTTTTCTCTTTTTATGCTAACATTTGTATTTTTAAAGTTATTCATAGTGTTCTGCATTTCAAGAAACAATTTGTCTAAGTCAGTTTCATGAAACACACCAAAATCAGCCTCGATGAAGTCCGCCATTTGTTTAGTTCTAGAGTTCCAATCTCCAAAAAGACAGATTTTCTTATATTTGCGTGAAAAAGAGTCAAGATCTTCCTGTATTTGGAAGAAAGGTTCAGCTGACGCATAATCAGAATATTCAGGTGGCACATATACCACACCGTATAATATAGAATCACTTTTACTAAATTTTCCCGATAAGGAAAACCAGAGAACACAATCATTATTTGTTTCTAGAATATTTATATACGGGCATATATAAGATTTTACTGCTAAACATATACCCCCCGATTTCCGTTTTGTTACAGCTTTTCTATGTTTGTAATACAATTCAAAATCACATAAATTTACAGTATCTAAACTATCCGTCTTAGTCTCTTGAAAACCAATTATATCAAAAGTTTGAATGAAGCTTGTGAACTCCGGCGTAATTTGCTTAGAGACAAGACCGCATACATTAAGTGTTAACAATTGTAGTGTTTTCTTTTCATTCATAAGTGAACATTTTAAGTTACTATTTGAATTGGGCGTGCGACCACATCCTGCTTTGTTATTATCAAGGCTTATAAAGTCACGTGACTCCCCCTGTTCGGCCTAGTGAGAATGTGTATTGGTGTCAATCGCATTGCCAGCCGACTGCGAATGTTCGTCTGATGGAGGCCCCGACTGGGGTGACAATAGTTTTGGCAACGTCTGATTTGATGGTGGATTTGTTGCACCTACAATAAGGCAGTTTTCATTTTCCAGCTCATTTTCGACATGGGGCCTTTTAACAAAGGTCTCCTCTAACGGGGATCGAGCTTTTTGTTTGTGTCTATTTAATGATTCTGATCGATCTCTATTAAAGGCGCCAAATTTGTTAGGTGTCCTAAAGTCAATATGCTGCTGTATTGGTTCACGCCCTCTGCTTTGCAGATCTGCTCTGTTGGTTGGTGGATTCCTCCTATATCCCGAAATATCATTTGACTTGTCATGTGTCTGATTAATTTGTTTATCAGATTGAGTTTTGTTATACTGTCTGTTTGAATTTTCGGAGGAGCGATCATTTCTTACTTCATCACCAAACTGTGTATTCCGTTTTGGATTTGCAAGCTAAATGTATAAATGACACATTAATAGATCATCATACTTAGAAAAAATCAGTTTATTTATTTTCTAAAGTGGGAACTGTTTTTTTAATTGCACATTGCGGCTGCTTCACCAGATGTGTTGCTATTAATAAACGTAAGCAAACATAAAGAGGCTGAATTAAAAAAATACAAATACATCTTTGTTTTTAAATATTTGATGGTAAAAATGAGTTATAATAAATTCATTGTCCTATGAACACTGGTCAGTAGACAGTAACATTATAGTATAAAGGACATTTATTGTATGTCATAAATCCAATCTTAGTTCTTGCAATAATAATATTGTTTTAATTCAAGAAAATAACTGCCAAAATACCTTGACTAAAACATTTTATTCTATACAAAGTTGATTTAAACATTTCATGCACATATTTTAGATTCTCTAACATATATTTGAGGAAAAACTTACCTTTACTTATTCATAAATCCTGACATTAATGCATTTCGTTTCCAATTTCTATGGACATAAATACACTATTATAACTTTACACAAGAACCAAGTCTCCTCCCGGCCGAGTGCTCTTTCTATGACCAAGAAATTTGAGGTGAGATGAATTGATATGGTATAGGTTCTGATTTAATAAAGAATAAGTAATTATAACGTTTTGATGGTTATTCACCTGTGTTTATTTCAAACTCCTAGTCTAAAAATCTGAAATTGAATACTTTGCACAAAATGTTCATATGAAAAACCAATAAAGATATCTGAAAACCAGGGTAAGTTTAAGTTATTGATCTTAGACACTGCACTGCATCTGATTGTCCTCGATGACTGTATGCAAATTGAACCAATTCAGTTCAGTACTTAAGGAGTTATGACCCTGACAAAAAAGTAATTAAAAGTAGGTAAATTCAAAAAAAGGACAAGCTAGAGTTAAAGTTCTTGTACACTGCACTTTCTCCCAATGTCCTCTGTCTGTGTGTAATGTTTAAACAAATGCCTTTGAATACTTTCGGAGTTATGTTTCGGACAACAGTGTTATATGAAAATCAATAAGGGAAAATAACTCAAAAATTGCGTAAGGTACAGTTATGGTTCTTACACATTGCACTGCGTCTTAATGTCCTCTGTTAGTGTATGCAATTTGATTCTATTCGGTTCATTACTTAAGGAGTTATGGCCCGGACAAGAAAATTCAATAAAGGGAGATAATTCAAAATTAGGACAAACCAGAGTGAAGATCCTAGTCACTCCACCTTCTCTCAATGTCCTCTGTCTGTGTGTAAAGTTTTAATATATTCCTTTAAATACTTTCATAGTTATGTCCCATACAAAAGTGTGCCGGACGGACGGAGCCCATTACCATATTCCCTCCGCTAAGACGGGGGTATAAAAATTCTGTCGGACTACTACTTTATTTATAGGTGCATTCAATAGTTACATGCTCCATGTACTATACATTTAAGATTGTTATGACGAGCATGTGTATACATGTAGTACATTACAGTTCATTTAATCATATCGAACTCGTTGAAACAATAAAATTCTTTTATTGAAATCATGAACCTTTGTTGCTTAATCCGTCTCCCAGTTAATTTTACATAAATATTGTAATTTATTGAGAGGAAAGTCTGTTTTTGAAATAATCAAATGACTCATTTTAAATGCAGTTAATTTGCCACATATTCTTTTACTGCTAGGTACTGCACACTTTTCCAGTTACCTTACAGTACTAAGTGGTGCATATATTTATTGTCTCTTTCCCAAACGAGGGGAAAGTTTGTTCACATGTACATCAACTGATTGATGCATATTCCCATTATTTGATATTGGTACTGTAATGAATGTAATAAATACAACCTTTAATTATTAAACTCAGTAATTTGTCGTGGTTAATAGCTGTTCCTATAAATATTTAACGATGTAAGGTATAGCTATATGAATGTTTCCTTGTAAATCAATAAATTAAATGCATAACAGCTGATACATGAGATACGACAGAATCAACTTTTGATTCCATGATCTTTTCTTTAACCTTAGGAGGTCTTATTCTTTAATTGTTTAATGACCCATTATCAGATAAGAATTTGTCTGGTTATGTATGTACAATGTACTTCAGAGTTTTATCGTTGGTACCGGATTATCCATATGACCAACGCCCAGAGAAGAGTTAAGTTAATTTAGGTTTTAGGGGAAAGTGCAAGATACAGAACGTTTCCCGTTCTAGAGACACCCCCTGGTTCTTTAACATGCCCGGTGTACAGCATCGATACATCGGACCACGGTTTAAGGTCTCAGCCGAAAGACCATTAGTTATGTTAATGGAAGAGCGGGTGATCGAACCCGCGCGTTAACCAGTAGACCACTGATCCGTTGTCTGATTAGGTTTCGTTTACTGGACAAAAGTAAATTATTTGAGTAATTAAATTGAATAACTCAATATTTTTCTCAAATTGACAGAGAAAATATATGGATTCAAGGTATTATTTTTAAAATTAACAGACCTCCTCGAAAACTTTTGATATCCGATACATTCTATGAGCAATACATGTAAGAACGTCTACGTTTAAATACCACCCTTCTTCCTTTCCTGCATGTAAGAAAGTTGTGTTTAAATTATTTGTATCATCATTTATCAACATTAAAATTTATTTCTTGTAAGGGTAGCTTTGCTGTAAATTAAGCTAGTCACTATCTGAATGTTAATACCCAGCTATGTATGGCACCCTGTGGCCACATACCGGTATCTCACATCCCATTTCAATTATTCTTTAGTTATCATCTAACAGGGTATATCAACATCGTATTGCTAGTCCAAATGGGCACGACCTAATGTAAGTAGTATAACTATAAACAGTAACTTAATGTTACTAGACCCTAAGTCCTTGTCTGAAAGAGTTAATTACATTTCTTTGCAGCAACCATTTGAAAGACCACGCTCTTTTGCTATTGTTTTGACATGTATTTCGAACATGTATTATGCACATCGGAATTTGATAGTTGTTTAAGTAGGCGTGCGGCTACAATAAACGTTTTACGATATAAAACAGTTTATGAAATTCTTTCGCAAAGATCGTGAATCCTTACAGTCATCAGTCTACTGGTCACTTAAGACGGTACAAATAAAGTTTTTACACATTTGCGTGACATATTTATAGAGCTATATCAGAACTGGCACCAGTGTTGAATACATGTTTCATATTTAATATACATGTAATTACCGAGACAATATTCTAAATAACATACTGCATGTTGGCTGCATAAAAAGCATCCAGTAAGTAATATTGCATGGGTAACATGCATGAACACAAGAAGAAAGCCATTGATGGCCCTGTATGTTCATTTTCGAAATAACCAGTTTTCTTAAGAACTGGATTAGCCCGTCTCACCACCTCTCTATTCTTTAGCCACAGTATTCCTATATTTTTGTATATTGTATCAGGGGGGTAAAGAGGCAAAACGCCTGTGCGCGGTCAAATCACAATGAATCAACGTAGCTATGTGCCAGTTTCATCTTTTTCTTCAGGAAATTACGTAGTTCTCTTTCCGAATTATCTGGTTTCTCGGTATTCACCATGTCAGAACACAGTTTTGCTCCGTACAGTTTGCGACTGCACATAATTAACAGTGTTTTGCATATCTGATTTATCCTTTTGCAGTTGGGTGATGTGACTCTGAGCCTCTGCTAGACACATTTCCAGATGTTTCATTCTCTCGTGAACCTTGCCAACCGAAACATTGCATGACTTTTCATTGTCCTGAACAAAAATCCACAATATCGACAACTCTGATTTTACATTCGTAACCTTTTTCGAGTTTATTGAGTCTCTGGTCCATGTAGGTCATTCTGATGTTCATACCCTTGAGATTTTCCATAATATCCGCATTAGTAGGTATGGTGTTTGCATCAGTCCGCTACTGGAATTAACTGTTGTCGAAAAACCTGTATACCAGTTGCACCAGGTGGTGTCAACTCACCGATACCACCGACCCCACCTGCTAGACATGTGTCATTACCATATTCGCACACATAACAGTCGGCGGCTCTCATATCTCCAAATAATACAATATTAGCTATGCAAAGAGTCACTTATTATTACACTGTCTGTCTCCAGTACACGAACCACAGCATGAATTGCTGTCTTCCCGTTGTCTACTTTGTGTAGTAGAGTACTTTTTCTGGGCTTTCTGTTTTTTGTTTCATGTGGTTTATCTCAATCGCTTGTTTTACATTAATCGATTTAGAAACGCAAAGATTTCCCCTATTGAACATTTCTATTTGAATGACGCTATTGTTTTAATTTCATTGTTGTCATTTTTTGCGATGAATTATTGAAACTTTTACAAGAATTCAATTTTATATTGCTGTTGTTGTGTATGAAATTTGGATAAATTTGAAACACGATAACACTGTTAAAATATATATTTTGCCACTTTTGCCATTTTAAACCGGTTTAGTGTAAGAAAGAAGCTTTCATATATATAGTTAAGCGCCCGGAGAATAAAGGCTTTGATGATCAACTACAATGTATATGCATGAAGGAAACTCGCCACTCTTGAGATGCATGAGTACTCTAAAACATCATTTTAAATCGAACATTTGAAACATCACAAACTATTTAGAAAACAAGACATTTTATTCTCGGCAAAATTAGTATTGACTTCTAGATTATCAAAAAAAAAGTGCGTCCTATTATAACGAAGGAAGATAATCCTTTTTTCAAGAAGATATATCCAAGAAAGAATGAGCCACTAGAACTAGATAGATAAATTGGGGAGTATCGTATTAAACCAATCTCAGTTTTTTGCAAGATTCGGAGCATTTCATTTCTGCAATGTTTTCTAATTCGTTTTAGGGTAATGCAATAACATGGATTTAGTTACAAGCATTGTTTCAAGTCTTTACAATATCACTGAGACATCTTTTCTGTATTTCTTTCTACAGAATTCAAAATACCAATATAACATCGGCACTGAGCATGCTACCTATTCCGTTTTGTCGAGATGACAGAGTCTTTTATCAATGCATGTTTCTGAATCTCACATTTAGTTTTGAGCATAAGCACTTGCAATGTTGAAACTGATATTGTGGCCGAAATATTCGTTTTCGCATTAACACATGAAGCCAGCAATGTTTAATTCGGTTACACTCACTGAGGAGTAAACGTCAACAAAATGATAAACTAGAGTGTATCAGTCACTGGAAATAAGAATATAAAGAAAATATGTCGCTTCGAAACAAGAAATTCCCTTTGCTCCAGAAAGGTTTTATTGTTACCATTAATGCCTAATAACGACTGATACCAGTGTAAAGTGTAACAACGGTATAAAGGTCTTATATGTATATTTGATACATGAGATATATTGTTTACGGACCGCATTTTACTACACGGGGAGGGAGTCAGTTAGTCAGGCAGACAGTTACAGTTGCATACTTAGGAGCGAGATGGAAACTCGCTCCGGGATTTGAGAATTTAAGAAAATAGAACATATGTTTAAGATAGTTAGTATGACACGATGTTTGAAATTGTTAAGATGTTAGTTTGTAAACATATTGACCGAAATGAGAAACTATTATTTATGTAAATAAAACGATTGGAGAACTATATGTGTGTTGTAAATAAGCCCCAGAAGTGTAATACGTTACATATTTTCATTTGATCCAATTGTTTCCGGTGCTCTGTTCAATCTTGTATTTACTAGTTCCAGAACATTTAGTTCGCTTGAAATTGACTTAATTGGGTTATTTAATACATAAATCATTGACTTATTTAATGAATTTCAATTACTTACAACATAACTGAAATTTCAATACTAATGATATCAAAATGTAAATATGTATTGTAATACATAAAGAATATGAAAAATGTTAAACGATATGCCGGAATAAGTAAAGTATAAATAAGAACAAAATAAATGAAACTATATGATTTTATTTTCATTTTATTTATAAAGAACATACAGAAGCTTTTAGACATGATAAAGCAAAGAATATTGAACAGTGCACAGCAAATTGTTTAGGAAGATTTTGAATGTTATAAAATTTACCAACTTATCAAAATCAAAAATCCATAATTTCGAGTTTATTTACAGTCTTTTCAGTTTGTACACTTAATACAAAAGCATGAGATAGCTAAATGTATAAATGACACATTGATAGATCATCATACTTAGAAAAAATCGATTTATTTATTTTCTAAAGTGGGAACTGTTTTTGAATTCCATCTTGCGGCTACTTCACCAGATGTGTTGCTATTGATAAACGTAACCAAACATAAAGAGGCTGAGTTTAAAAAAAATAAAATATGCAAATACATGTATATATATTTTTGTCCGGAAAATTGAGAATATTATTGTGTTAGCTACCTTGCTATCTTGTGGCAGTTCCAAGTGCTAATGCGATATTTTACACTGAAATATTTTTAGAAAAAAAGATAAACATGTGGAGAAAGTATTAATTAGCAATTTTTCTCAGAAAAGAATACAACATGCTAGCAACACTTGGAGCATTAGAATTATGCCATCATGATAAATATCTGCGGCTTTCGTCTCATTCAAAATGAGAATCACATTTCTCAAACACATTATTACCCAAGTTGCACTCTTTGTAAATACTATGTACTTAATCATAGTATAAATAATGATTTAATAGCCAAAAGACCTAAAAATCTCCTCAAGATTCGAACCCCATAACTCTTTAAGTTAAACACTTGCGTTTAGCGGAATAAACATCTACAATAGTTTCTTCACACATCATAATTCACAACAACAACAACAACAAAATGAACTTTATTGACAGACACAGATTACAAAATAATAGTATTTTGCAATAAATGTGCACAAATAAATGTAATAAAAACATACATTGTGGGTAAGAGCATGTTTTCTTAACTAGCATGTCAATTATACTATGCATATATATTGATGGGTAATGCTTACTACTTCTATTTTGTCATGGTTACATTTGTAACAACAGAAAGAACAAGAGCTGTCAGTAGGAATTGTGAAATGTGGAATTGCAAACATTACAAAATGCCTCCAAAATGACTCCAATGCATGATATACTCACGGGCACTGATTTTTTCGACGTACGCACTGAATTGTATATATTCATCAAAGTTGTTTTGCTCGGCCAATATTTATTTTTTGAAATGTATCAAAATCAGTAAATTAACAATTCAAAATAAGTAATCTATATATCAATTATCATTTTATATCACAGATTATAAATTAATATGCCAATTATTCTGATAGCTCATATTAATCATTTAGTGGAGACAATAAATCTGCAATTTAAAGCTTTTAATTTCCACATTTCAATAGCTAGTAACAAATTTATCTACGTTATGTTCATCAGAATCTATTCTAGTTTTTATTCAATCTACATATCATCTGCAAGAGGAGGGGGCGGAATGTAAGCTTTTGTTCACAAGAGATTGGCTGATTGGCAAGTAGGTCACGGATAAGTTGCAAGCCATTGCTGAAAGGGAAACTTGTACCATTTTATTCAACTACCGAACAAAAAGCTGCTTTAATATATTTCGAAGGTGCTTATTAGCCAATGTAAGTTTTCTCACAGAAGATCATAAATTTCAGGTAATAATAAATTTTATTCAGAGAATGAATGACGGGCAGCGTTATTTCTAGCATGGCTTAAAGAGATTTTATCTTTCGCTTGTCTTGGTTCGACAATATATAGATTCGTAGAATGATGTTCTCTTGTCTTCCCGAAACGTTTTGTTTATTTTCTTTGTAACATTGGTGATGCAAATTAGGTAACACATCAAGTACTCTTTCACGAAATGTAAATATAGCCAGTATTTTTATGACCTCTTGTAGATCTAGTACGGAAATGGTATATACAGTGAATTCTGATTAAGGAAACGGATTTTTCGGAACGAGAAAGAAATTTAGAAGCCTTTTAACACTTTACCTCTCTGAGATTTCATTAATTCAAAGCTAAATTCGTAAGATTACCGTCTGTCAGTCATTCCGTATTGAATTACCATTCTTAAGTGCGGTACTTGTTCATCCATTAAGAAAACAATCAACTTAATTGATCTTCTTTGTGAATGGTCTGCACAATGTCATGGAACAAGTAGGACGTAAATGAAGCTTCGTGTTACATCTCTCACAAACAGTCCGACTAGTTAACAGTTTGTTTTGTCATCATTACTTCTGAAACGGTATCAGTTAACCGGATTACAAGAGTTCTTAACCTTGGTTCCATGTACAGTGCATGATAGTAAGATTTAGGACGATGGACATTTGTAACAATGTTTAATATCACCGTAAAAAAGTCACAAAAGCCTCTGTAAAACTGAAATTGAACTGCACATTACTCTCTCAATACAGCCGATTTATGAGCTGTAGCATGCATGTTAGTAGAGAAGTACGATCATTGGGCACGTCGCATGGAATCATTCTTGTATTGGCATGGGCTTGGGTTTGGAAAAGACGCACGTGCGGATTATTATGATAGTCTTAGGAGCTCGTCTTCCTTCCATCATAGAATAAAAGTAGGATATACATTGCCTCTCTTATAATATTAAATTACCTTGTCATTTAAGGGAGAAATATGTTTAATTAACAATCTTGTATCTACCAAGGATCCATGCTCTGGTATTCTATCTATTCGCTAAAGCTTGAAGACATATTTTGATTCAAATTTCTTTCTTATATCTCCAATTATCAATAGTACCCTTTTAAAAATAGCCCAACATACGGATAATAATACATTTGTCAATAATTACATATATAATTTCTTTAGGAGGTTTAATATTGAACCTTTAATTAACATGTATCATATGCCTTGGATGATTTTATAAAGACGCGTTACCATACTTCATTCCGTTTAACGACATTTATGTGACAAATTTATATCATTTCAAGAATAAAACATTTTTAAACAAAGAAATAAGAATCTTTCTTCATAGCGCATACATTTTACATTTTTTTCGGCGCAGCTGTATTAAGCTCGCTTTTGATCGAAAGTAAGAAAGTAAATCCTTACAATATTTAAAAATACATATGTAACTATACATGGTTACAAATTTGTATATTATTATGATGATTACCTTATCGGCCAGGGCATTACAAAACAATCGGCCCGTGATGGCCCTAAAAAAGGGACATGCGGGCTCAACGGCTACAAGTGACGTCACCACTTGATTAAAATGGCTGCCAACGATAAATCAATTGTATTATGCGACAATATTGAACTGGCACTCATGAATATTTCGTATGTGATCGGTAATCTTCGGATGAAAATATAACAAGCGATTGATATAAAAAATCAATTTCGTACTGTACCAGATATCGCAATGGTGTAGTGGATCAGGCATTTGACTACCAATCCAGCGTATGCCGGTTCGAGTCTTGCTTGATTTTTTGTTTTACAATTTAATTGTTTCGTTGTATTAAATGTATTCACTATTATCTTTGTTCAAAACGGGGTTTCAAAAATTTTTAATAACTGTTTGAGCATTCTTTCTCCGTCGTCCTGCATACATGGAACTGAAAACGTCAACAAGCAACTCACCAAAACAGCTACGCTCTAAAGATAAAATTGCCTCGGCTAATATATCGAATGATTTCGAAGATAACCCAGGGACAGACGGAAAGGACGGTGTAATTTTATGTAATTTTATGTAATTTCTGAAATGCCATGAATATCAATGATAAGCCGTATTAATACATAAACAATAAAAACACAGAACACAAAGCAAGTTAACCAACAATAAATAAAAAAGAACAGAAATCATAGAATATATAAAAGCGAAAACGGTGCATAAGATAGTGCCACAAATTAAATAAAAATAGCCATAATCCTTTAAAAATTAAAATTATCTATGCAGGGTTCGAACCCATGGAACCTAGCATACAAGTTATGCATTCTACCACTACGCCACCGTCTCTACGGTGTGAGTTTAGTCGGTGAAATGTATTTGTTCGATATGATAATCAATTGACACACCGAACACATACCCGAAAGAACCCGAAGATATTGGCGAAGGTTAATGAGTGCCAGGTAAATATTGTCGCACAATATCGCTATTAAAAAAGATCCTTAAAACAAAATGATAGAAAACAGATATCAAATAATAAGTGTGTTTATGGAAAGTAAAAATAGCATCTAGACTAGGAAAAAGACGCGTGACGATAACAACTTCAAGGAGTGGCTATGTAGTGAGGTAAAACACCAACTTTACAGCATTATCACTGATTGAACATAATGTTTTTTTCTAGTATCCGTAACTCACATGCATTGTATTGACCGTCGTAAGAGATAAGACGTAAGATATAATTTACGACTGAGCCGAGCCGGGGCGTATAATCTGCCCTCAGTCGCATAATAGCAACTTATTATCATTATTATTATCATCATTATCATTATTATTATCATTATTATTATTATGATTTTATTGTTATTATTATTATTATGATTATTATTGTTATTATCATTACACGTATTGCTATTTTGTTAGTGTGTGTTAATAGTGAAGTTAAACTTCACAACTGAATAAGTCGATAGAAACATCACAACTGATTTCCAATGTATTCAATAGCCATGAAACGAAAATGTTATATTTGTATGTATTCATATATTTCACTTATACTTTAGTGTTATGTATTATTTATGTGTTGAATAAATGTCTTTCTTGTAAATATGATCGTGTCTATTAATAATAAGTAACGGTCTATTTTTTGTAAGCAAGAAGCGAGCACATTACTAAAAATTCTTGCAGTTAAAAGCCAATACAGTACGGCCTTTATTTAACACTGCCAAATTCCACTAATTGGAGGACAGTCGTAGTTATATTGTAATTTCCGGCATACTGAAAAACTTCAGAAATATGTGTTGCTTATGATGTTGTAAGAAAACGTTAAACATGATATATGATGTCTCAGACATTTAAAATTTTGACTGTTTTCAATATTCACAAAGAAACACATCTCAAATTATAACAGAACACGTGCAACCGTAGGACAACTCTTTCTAATGACAGAACTTACTTGACTCACTATAGACTGCACCATTTACATTTTCTCTGTTTCAGTTAAAGACTGGGTTTCGGAAAAGGTCTTGATTAAGGATGACCTAAGGTCGGTAGTATGAAGATATATGATGTATAAAGCTCAATCAACTCGACACATCCTCATACAAATTGCAGTGTATACTGTATCACCTTTATATGATTAATAATGACTTTAGTCGTTACGTGATTCTGCTGGGAATGATGTTACCAAGATTTTAATTAACATGTACAACGTAATTATTACGGATTGCAATAAGCAGAGACTATACAGAACTTAATTTCGTTTTACGACATTTCCCGTGAGACATTTATTTCTTTCTAAGAAAATTATACATATATAGCACACGTATGTAGCAAAGAGCTAAATTTTCAAATTAATTCGAGTATGATAAATTTTGCTGGCGAATCTAGGTATCATTTCATTGTTTAAGTGATAAATATTGACATAAGTCTATCATAATAGTGAAAATACAGGACACATGTGCTTACCATGTCAATTTCCTGAGTAAAACAAGTGGATGGGATATTGCCATGCAATACGAAGTTCCCAACCGGGGTCCTGACAGAGGTCCACTACACAATGCTACATTCAAAATTTCTAAGCTCTCCGAAAGGGCGACGCAATAAAGTATGTCTAAAGAATTAGTTTAATACTCTAAAGATAACAGATGTATCAAGTTTTACGACATACATGTATATGGTAATTGTATTTGTATCGTTTTATCCCGAGGTCCATTATATGATTAAACTTAAAGCCATACACATTAACTTATAATGTCTTTAAAATGCCCCCCTTTCCTCACATTACGTACACATACAATGAACATTACTGAATAGTCACAAAACTGAAGAGAAAATGATTTCATGAGTGTGCAGTTAGACATATTTAAGATGTTCTTCGTCGTTCAGTAGAGTAGAGACCATTCATATTGATTTAAAGCAGTTTTCATGACGCAAGGATTTGTTGTGTCCAGAAGTTTTCATTCCTAGCAACAACTGTGAAAGTTGGAATGTTTACACTCGAAAAGCCTCTTAGTACTTTTTGTGGAATTTGCTGAAGACAAATGTCCTAGAAAATGTTTCACAGCTGTTCTTATTTAATACTTTGATACTTCAAAAGAAATTAGAATGCTATACACAAAAAGTAACTCCAAACGCAGAATAATTTTGGAACAATTCAAAAGTTCACTCTTTACTTAATATTTGGGCCTACTAGCCTTCTTCAGTAGATGAAATACACAAATCGTTTTACATTTTCACACAAAGCGTTATTGACGTTACCGGAAGTTAATAATGAAACCGGACATTACGCAGATTATTCATCTGTGTAAACTTTAGAAAAGTAAAAGTTAATCAACATGTATATTCTAATTCTAAATAGTATCGACATTAAAGTGACATTATGCGCATCTTACTGCACATAGTGTATTTTTGGTGATAGTTTTATAAAAGCAATTTTTGGTTGCTGTTCATTTAAATGTGTTAAATGAATGATTATGCCGCATTAGTATTAGAAGTTGGTGCTTTAGATATAAAAAAATCGGACTGATAAAATGATAGTTGATTGTGTCGTTGTTGATGTTGGTAGAGATTTCGGCAGTGGAAGGGAAGCAACTCCTGCATGCAGTTGTTCTTTTCTTAAATTGACTCTCCCAGTCAAATAAGAAAATCAATATTTGGAAAGTTATTATTGGCGCTGTGCGGAAGCACAGCGTCAGTATTGAATAGGTTTTAATTTTGTACCATGGGGTTGCATAATCGAATAGGGAGCAGCCCTTTTTTGTAATTAAAAACTATGTATTATGTTTGAACAACTCCCTATAATGAATAAATAAATAGTATTAACTGATTACAAACAATACTATACCAGATGCATACGTCTTCGACCGTTAATTCAAAACGTTTGACCCCCCCCCCCCCCCCCCCCCCCCCCCCCCCATATTCATAGGATATTTAATAACTTTTCCACAAACTTGAAGGTTACGGTTTTTTTTTCCTTTGTTTACGGACCCTACGGCCAGATTCATCAAAGTTCAGAAAAACGTCTCGATAGTTGTTTTGCTATCTCTAAACATTTTGAAGTTTAAATCATATGTTGTCAACGTGAACATTAATGAAAACCCATTTTAATTACTACAACTAAAGTAAAATGTAGGCTTATAAATAAGACCGTTCACCTAACTATGCGATACATGGGGTCTCAATGAAAGTTATGTAAAGCATCGCTAACAACTGACCAATAGTAAAGACAAAATTAATCACGTGGGTTTCGTCTGCGTCGAAAAGCGTCTACTGACCACGAGCTGTAGCCTTGTTTAATGGGCGTCATCGTACCATTATACGGAAGGTTGTTTTATGATTCGTTCATTTTTTGGTTAAACTGTAGTAAATGTGTTTTTTTCTTTATTATGATAACTTTCATATAACATAATGTATTTGTTTTTTCCCTTGATAGGTTGTTTACTGATTTCTAAAATGACTCTGATTCCTTTAAATCATGTTTCAAAAACTGCGCAGCGCCTTTGATGCTTTGCTCAAATTTGTCTTGTTTCAACTGGTGCGTGAAGAGTTTGATGTATTGGGTACTTTTTTCCTCTACCTTTTGTAACCAGCTTTCAGCTGGTTTTCTTGAAAATGCTTTAACTTGTTGTTATACAATGCCTTACTTTGTATCCAAAATTAAATGTTAATTTCACATTGTTCGTATAATGCACATGATCACGTTGTAGGTCCGCTTGCATTTGCTTAGTATTTTCTCCGTATATTTCTTATCTATCGTATTCAGTTTCAGCGTAGACATATTGATATTATTTTATCTTTAATTGGTCCTCACAAAACTAAGCAACGTTGCAATATTTCCATGAATACAGGAGTGTCATTATGTTTTGGTTGGGCTGTGGTTGTATTTTTGTCTAATAGAAATACATTGGCACCGTCTTCTGATTGTTTTAATGAACATTGTCGAAACCTTCTACATAATGCGATTGATAGCTTGGAACATGAAAAATTAACTTGGGGTTGACTGTATAGTCGAATTACTACCCTTTCATTAGCAACTCAATCGGTCAATCAAGTCGTTATGTCATAAATACAGTAAGAGCGCATGTGCGAAAGCCCCCATTTTGTCGAACAAATTCAAAGTGAAAGCTCACCACCCTGACCCTAACATTCCTGATTATAATATTCTTTTCTTTCTGGTTGTCCATTTTATAATTTCAGGTACTAGGAAAGTAATCATGAAGGATGAACACTAGCCACACGTCCGTCAGACAGTCGACAATTTGGCAACGAGACACATCCTTCTGATTGGTCATTTTGTCAGAAAAAAACATGAATTCCAAAACTATGTAGCTGTGTGATATAAACATAATATTTTATCAGTGATTTATTTAGTATGTACATTAGCTACGGTCAATCTGTAACGTTCTTTATTAACTATACTGTTTGTGATTCCCCAACGGTTAAAGATACACTTTTTTTTTTCAGGAAGCGGACTCGAGAGTGACTCGACTAGCTTGAAGCCTTTATCACAATTGAGCTAAAATGATTTATTATCGATTAAAGATCTAATATTAAAGTCATTGTCGTTTGTACGCCTTTGTTGGTGTACAAGTCAAATTTATTGCTGACATTGTGTAGAGATGTTCATCGGTTCTTAGATACATGAAATTTGTCTGAATTTCACAGGCTTCAAGGTTCATATAATTGAATAATTTTATTGTTATTATTGTTTGTTCATTATGTTGACACACTAACGTTTGAAATAAGGTCAATACATGTCCAAATACACGTGTTCCATTTAATCATTTGGGCAATGACGATCGTTGCAGCTTAGATTCTTTATTAAACATCAAATTATTTTATTGTTTAATATTGTTTAATTAAGTGTGATGATCAATAAGATTTATTTTTCGCATCCCCCCCCCCCCCCCCCCCCCCCCCCCCCCCCCCCCCCCCCCCCCCCCCCCCCCCCCCCCCCCCCCCCCCCCCCCCCCCCCTTTTAAATAAATCTTGAAAGCCAACATTATAGTAACCCCCCTTACAAGCCGGAATGCGATTGGACGCGTGCGATAATCCCCCCACCCGTTTGCCCGTGGAAACGATTAACGTTAAATAATGTTGCTTCTTTCCCTCTCTATCTATAAACGTTGCGCATCGTGTTGAATTTTTATTTGTTAATTAAGTGTGATGAGCAATAAGTTTTTTAATAAATCATAAAAAAAGAATTAGTTCGAGCAGTTTTACCGCTATTACATATTTTATACATACAACTATAATCAAAAATCAACATAAAAAGAAAATTATTACATCCGTTTAAAACGCATGTTAGAGCTAAGTCAGTATTTGAGGACACTACAACGTATAAGAATTTCAAGATGTCTCATGCTTGACCAAATAAGGCAAAACGTATGATAATATGCACCTGAATAAATCACAAACAGGTTTTATATATCATCACAAGAGCTGAAGTTGAGTAATATTTGATTATTAAACAGACTGGTTTACACGTAAGTTTTATATGTGTAATTCAAGTTACAACAATTAACATAATCATGCAAAATTGTACAATGTTTTGTATTAGTTACCTGATATTTGTGGTTGATTTACATAGAAGGCATAGGCATGGGTTTTGTTTGTAATATTGTAAAATGTGTTAAGGAAATTTCGCTGTACTTTTTTCTAAAAGGCGACTAATGAAAACAAGTACCTCAAACACTTACCTGTATGAAGAGGTTTTAAAGGTGTTCGGTCAAAGACCATTCTTTTGCACCTGATTCCATTAACTAAAGCTGCTTTTTAACCTTTAAAGGAAATTGTCCAGTACTTGTACGGTTATTCGGTTTTGTAATGAATTAAACGTTATATGTTAAGTTAACAGTATTTAGACTATTTATAATAACTGGTACTTACGTATTGTCTTCATTTGTATCCCAAACTCTATTTTATTCCTGCAATGTTCATTCAATACAAAAACATGAAAAGTGATAGATCTGCTTTTACTCAGTTGATATGTTCTCCAACTTATTTCTTTATCTATCGAGTTGAATTTCAGCGTAGACAGATTGATATTGCTATAGCTATATTTGGCCCTCGCAAAACTTAGCAACCTTTCATGATTTTATTGGAAGCATGTATGTTATTAGTTCTTAGTCGAGATTGTATTGTTTTATCTAATAGAAAATAATTTGTACTGCCGTATCGTATGTAAAATCACCTATATGAGATACTATGCGAAACAAAAATTGTATTTAGCATCCACCGCTTTTCTTCATCACCATATATCGCAGGGGTTAACTTATATCTACGCTATACAGTCACATTTGAAATAATTTGAACTGGACCTATCACTACATGTGATTAATACTATCTTAAGACTGTTTTGTCAACTGAAGAAGTTGTAAGTGAAAGAAAACCTTGTAAAAACTAAAATAGAGTTTTGGTTCTTGGCAATAACTCTGGAATGAGCCAAGATAGAATTATGGTTCTTGTACATTGCACTTCCTCTTATTGTGCTGGACCATTGTATGAAGTTGTATTGAATTCCAACCAGTAGTTTTTAATTTATGCTCCGGACAAGAAAAATGCAACGGACCGATCGACCGACTAACCACAGGGTGACTACAATTTAACCCCCAAACCTCCTTTTGGGGTTTTAATCAAGAGTGACTGATATCTAAACATTTCATTCCTGGTTACAAATTACACCGAAATACTTAAATAACGCAACCCCCCTGTAATAATGTTTTATTTAACAACATTAAATGAAAACGTATTTAGTAGAGAAATGTAATCTAGTATCACTGTTGTGTCAAAAGTGTGGCGTTATTTAAGCATTTCGGTGTATTTGGTGATCATACTGTGGTAGGTGTCAACAAAGTATGTTGAGAACTTGAGAATGGTGTCGCGATTATACATGTGATGACACTGTTTATATCTCTGCTACATTTCAGGTAAATGCGTTTACACAAATTTCCACCTGGCTAAAAGGATATTGAACTAGAACGTTATGCAACGATATGCAAACTTTATATTTTTAGCATTGAGTATTAAATGGAAAAAAGGCAACAGGTACTTCTTGTTACAAGCCAATTCAATGGCGCCAAACAGATTCATTTCTTAACGGGACAATTAACTGCAAGTAAGGGTTATTATTTGTAACAAGGGGAGCGGTGATGTAGAGGTTAAGGTGTATGCCGCTCATCCCGGAGGTTGCTGGTTTGAGCCCCACTAGGGCCACGAACGAACCTCCTCATATGACACCAGTACTGGTTTTTCAACGAAGCAGAATCGAGAGTGACTCAATAAGCTACAAGCTTTCTTCACAATCGAGCTAAAATAAATTAGTATAAACTATTTGTGTAAATTTCTATTACATGTAACTCTAACCGCTGGTGTCAAAAAACAAGAGCTAAGTTTCTATAAAGAAAATATCCAAACCTGATTAGGTCAAGAACCTGAATATTTACAAGGATCTTTTTAAGTTCTGAATTTTTCGGTAGAAAGTTCAGTAGAAAAGGTGTTAAGGCCACAACTCCAGTACATGTATATAACATACAATCCTTCAAAACGAAACAAAATGTACATCCTTTTCAGAGCAAACAACATTTCAAAATTCAAAGGCTCATTCTAGAATTTACCAGTTTCAGACTGAAACATGTAAGGGAATCATCCCTCATAGTAGGTAACAGTTCTAGCACGTTTTGCATCTAGTGTATCTTTATTTTCATCATTCAGATAAACGGACCATGAAATAGGTTTTCGATATAACAGAAACACACCATATGATGGAGTATTGATATACAAGAGTTTCTTTTGTCATTCACTCAGTATAGAATATTGAAGTTTGCTTATGTGCTTATGTCATTACATCACTTTCTTTAAAATGATGTTTCACATTACACATTCAGAGAAAGTTCCGGGCTGTCACAAACTTCTCTAGTGACATTTAGTGCATGAAATCAATAATATCTCTTTTCAAATAGTTATTCCTACTCCTAGTACTTCATACAAGTCAACTGACATTTCCATTACGTTCTTTATATATGAAGCAGCCTTCAGTCGACCTACTTGATCAATCTGCGCAACATCTCCATAATATCAGGCTTCAAATACCTTACAAGTTCATTGAGAATGTCTACACTGATAACAAATCAATATATTTAGATAAATTTCTTAGTGTTAAAGCATTACGAGATAGATATAATTTAGGAAGCTCCAAAAAGTAAGAATCCTACAAATAGGTTAGTAATTCCTGTATGTTTATGAATGTAATGTACAGACGGCTGCAGTTTCTTTGAAACCTCGTTTTGAACTAGCTTAACCTTAAACTAGAAGAAATAATGAAGCACCTAAATACCGGTACATCCGTTTTACATTTCAGCAGTACCTATCATTTACGTTCAAATAAAAAATACAGCAGACTTTTTTATGTATTTCATTTAACCATGTATAATCAGCTTATGTAGACAAGAGGGTCAATTTGGACCTATATCGGCGACCTTGGTACATTTAGCCGTTTAACAAGGTCAACAACAGTGTCGTAGAAAACAAATTGAAGTACAAGTATTTCCTTATGAAAGTCTACATAACACAATGAACCCTGGGGACGCGGTCAATTTTGACCATAGGGGCACGTTTACAACAGAACTTGATAGAGAACTATTACACATTGCTTCACACCAACTATCTAATCTCTAGGCTTAACGGTTTCTGAAACATGTTTTTAAAGGTTTACTATATATTTCCATTTAAATCATAAGACACCCAAATTTTGATACCAGAGGAATAATTTGAACACTCTTGGTAGAGGCTCACTAGCTACACAACAACTATCTAAGCTCTTGGCGTCTTTGGTTTGACTAATTTGTTCTTTAAGGTATTTCCTAATCGAGTGAACTCTTTTTACCACAAGGGCACACTTTTAAAAAAACTTGAAAGAGTTATGTTGGTGTTGAAAATGTGTTTATAAATTAAGACAAACTACAATGTATATGCCATCCATAAAATATACTGCTACTGGTAAAACAAAACACAAATATGTCTCTTTATGACAAATGTAAGAACTTGTAATTTCACTAGACCATAAGCGGAAATGATTTAATGGACAACGTGAGAAATAAATCACGACGTCCATTAAGGTTCTTTTTTTCTTGAGACGAACAATAAATATGTCATCAATGCCAAACGTGTAATTTATTCGCTGTAAGAAGAAAATTACCCCTATTATTAGTAGGCGGAAAATCCAGAACTTTTTGAAAAAAAAACGTAGAAATTAATATTTATGTCAATGACCGTTTGTTATTGCATGTCGATAACATAAGTAACAACTGGGATCTACGGAAGCGTATAATGGTCGCCAGTTGCTAGATATTTATGTAGATTGGATTTGAAAATATCGCATCATGTTTGAAATCTTACGGGGAAAATGCAAGATAATAAAAGAAATAATTACATGATAATTGTAGCATTCGTTTCTTATGACAGATTTATCTTGCGGGTGTAAGATAATTTATTACTAAAGATGAGTAAATATATAGCTCCAACATCGGTGAAACTAGAGTAGATGACTTATTAAAATGTTCTCTTTTCAGCTCACCCTAGCCTGCCTACCGTCTGAACATTCTTTAAGTACAATCGTCATGAAAATTGGTCAGAATATTTTTCTTGACCAAAAATTGAAACAAGGTCACGCGGGGTCAAATCCTAGACAATGTCAAATCCTAGAAACATATTCCAAACATTGTAGAAACCACATTTTGTACCCAATCTTCCGTAAAATTGGTTAGAATGTTTGTATTGATGACATATAGTACAAGATAGAAACTGTATTACGTGTGATCAAAACCTAGGACACCAGGTCAAATAATAAAAAATCTAGTGATCACTCCAAAATTTGCACCCAATCATCCTGGAAATGTCTTGATAACTGCTAGCACAAGTTTTAAATTTGGTCCCATCATAAAATAACAAGGTGAACTCATAGTACATCAACATTCTAGAATTCACATTTTGAACCAAATCATCTTGAAAATTAATCAGAATGTTTGTTTTGATGAACTTTAGGTTTAGTTTGAAACTGGGTTTCGTTGGGTAAAAATGTAGGACTTCGGCTCAAATCATTAAAAAACCTACGAACTCTACACGCCACATTTGACACACCGGCATCAGTCATCTTGAAAGAAAGTTTGTCTTGATGAATTTTAGTCAAGACCGAAACTGCGTAACATATTGGTCAAAAGTTAGGTTTGTCAGCGGGTTGCTTTGATCATGACTTTAGACCTATTTATTGTCTTTTGGGCAGCATAGCGATATATGACCATCTTGGCCCTCTTGTTATTCATTATAGCCGAGGGCTGCATAGTAAATGATGGTGTTCTGTTTCAGCTTTGCGCGAGAAATATACGCCAGATAAGAACTTTATTTGCCAAACAATATGTGTCGGATTCGGGAAAAAGTTTCTTTAGTAAAAGTTTTAGCAAGATATGATATTGTGATTGCTTTTTGACGTCTAACGTGTTACAAAAACAAACCGCTCTACGGAAGCGTATAATGGTCGATAGTTACTGTTTATGTCAACTACACATGTGTGTGGAAATATGTTGACTTTGCTTGATAATATTTTGCAATTGTGCGTTATGCCATGGAAAAATAAAACAATTTTTAAAAAACTACGGAAGCGTATAATGGTCGCCAGTTGCTAGATATTTATGTAGATTTGATGCGAAAATATCGCATCATGTTTGAAATCTTACGGGAAAATGCAAGATAGTAATAGAAATATTGCATGATAATTGTAGCATTCGTTCCTTAAGAATCAGCAAGTAAAATCATTTTGAACGGTAAAGTTATTGCATGAAAGATTTATCTTGCTTGTGTAAGATAATTTATCACTGAAAATGAGTTAATATTTAGCTCCGACATCGGTGAAACTAGAGTAGATAGCTGATGTTAATGTTCTCTTTTGAGCTCACCCTAGCCTGCGTGCCTGCCTGTCTGTCTGTCTGTCCACACTTACCGTCTGAACATTCTATAAGAACCATCGTCATGAAAATTGGTCAGAATATTTTTCTTGATGATCTCTCGACCAAAAGTTGAAACCAGGTCACGCGGGGTCAAATCATAGACCATGTCAAATAATAAAAAATATTCCAAATATTGTAGAAACCACATTTCTACCTAACCAAACCGTAAAATTGGTTAGAATGTTTGTCTTGATAAAATATAGGACAAGAAAGAAACTATATTACGTGTGATCAAAACCTAGGACACCAGGTAAAAAAATAGAAAAACCTCGTGATAACTCCAGAAGCCAAATTTGCACCCAATCACCCTGGATGTCTTGATAAATGCCATGTCAAGTTTAAAATTTGGTCACATCATAAAATCTAGATCACAAGGTGAACTCATAGAACATCAGCATTCTAGAATTTACATTTTGAATCAAATCATCTTGAAAATTTATCAGAATGTTTGTTTTGATGAACTCTATGTTTAGTTTTAAACGGGAATTCGTGGGGTCAAAAAGTAGGACACCATGTAAATTAATAGAAACACCTACAAATTCTAGATGCCACATTTGACACACCAGCATCAGTCATATTGAAAGAAAATTTGTCTTGGTGAACTTTATTCAAGATCGAAACTGCGTAACATCTGGTCAAAAGTTAGGTCACTTTGTACATTGATTTTAAACCTACGTTTGGAATGTGTTTACCGTTTCGCAAAGAGATTTTAAAAATTTTCAGCGGTTGGCATTGATCATGATTTTAGACTTACTTTTTGTCTTTGGGACAGGATATCGATATAAGACCATCTTGGCCCTCTTGTAATTCATTATAGCCGAGGGCTGTAGAGTAAATGATTGTTTTCGGTTTCAGCTTTGCGCGAGAAATATACGTCAGATAAGAACTTGATTTGCCAAATAATATGTGTCGTATTCGGGAAAAAGTTTGTTTAGTAATAGTTTTAGCAAGATATTATATTGTGATTGCTTTTTGACGTCTAACGTGTTACGAAACAAACAGCTCTGTTTTTAATCAATTGTTTTATTTTATCATGACATAACGCACAATTGCAAAATATTATCAAGCAAAGTCAACATATTACCACACACATGTCTAGTTGATATAAACAGTAACTGTCGACCATTATACGCTTCCGTAAAAAACAGAGCGGTTGTTTTCGTAACACGTTAGACGTCAAAAAGCAATCACAATATCATATCTTGTTAAAACAATCACTGACAAAATTTTTCCCGAATCCGACACATATTGTTTGCCACACAAGTTCTTATCTGACGTATATTTCTCGCGCAAAGCTGAAACCGAAAACAATCATTTACTCTACAGCCCTCGGCTATAATGAATTACAAGAAGGCCAAGATGGTCCTATATCGCTATCCTGTCCCAAAGAAAAAAGGTCTAAAGTCATGATCAAAGCCAACCGCTGGCAATTTTTAAAATCTCTGCGAAACGGTAAACACATTACAAACGTAGGTTTAAAATCAATGTACAAAGTGACTTAACTTTCGACCAGATGATACGCAGTTTCGGTCTTGACTGAAGTTCATCAAAACAAACTTTCTTTCAAGATGACTGATGCCGGTGTGTCAAATTTGTAGGTTTTTTTAATGATTTGAGCCAAAGTCCTACTTTTTGACCCCACGGATCCAAGTTTCAAACTAAACCTAAAGTTCATCAAAACAAACATTCTGATTAATTCGCAAGATAATTTGATTCAAAATGTACATTCTAGAATGTTGATGTTCTATGAGTTCACCTTGTCATCTAGATTTTATGATGTGACCAAATTTCAAACTTGACCTAGCATTTATCAAGACATCCAGGATGACTGGGTGCAAATTTGGCTTCTGAAGTTATCACAAGATTTTTCTATTATTTTACCTGGTGTCCTGGGTTTTGATCACACGCAATATAGATTCTTTCTTGTCCTATATTTCATCAAGACAAACATTCTAAACAAATTTACGAATGATTGGGTACAAAATGTGGTTTCTACAAAATTTGGAATATTTTTTATCATTTGACATGGTTTATGATTTAACCCCGCATGACCTGGTTTCAACTTTTGGCCGAGAGATCATCAAGAAAAATATTCTGACCAATTTTCATGACGATTGTTCCTATAGAATGTTCAGACGGTAAGTGTGGACAGACAGACAGACAGGCAAGCAGGCTAGGGTGAGCTCAAAAGAGAATATTTTCATAAGCTATCTACTCTAGTTTCACAGATGTCGGAGCCAAATCATCTTCAATAATAAATTATCTTACACGTAGCATAAAGTAACTTACTGATGGTAGCATCAGCAGTTATATTTTGTGCAGCATATCTCATTTCTTTAAAAGACTTGAGCATATGATGGGTCTATATCAAACTTACAGTCACTAGACCTGTGTATCAACAAGAAGCAAATGTGTTCACAGTTCAGAGGAAAGAGAAGGTAACTCTGTCAAGACATCATTTTTAATTATGGCCCATATAAAAATTTGGTAAAGGATTGGACCTTTACAGTTCATTGATGGACCATTTGTGATCTTACTTTGAAAGTTAGAATACTTGTGTATCATTATGATACCAAGCTGTTACCAAGGCACTAGTAACTGAGACTTTCAAATTTTGTTTTATTGTACTTATAAATTAAAAGTTAGTCTTGTGTGCAAGGCAATTTCATGTACTTATACACCAGAAACCATTTTGAAAGATTACCATAGTGTTCATGGGTATCAATCAATAAAGTTAATTCTTTGACTTATAATATATTGCTCATACAGCTACGCCTTGTTTTTACTTAAATACACATATTTTTGTTTTGCCAAAAGTTAATACTAGTAGTGGACTGGTCCCTGTCTTACTGACAGCTCCTGTTGAACTGTCCCCAGCTCTTGCTGAACTGTCCCTAGCTTCTGTTGAACTGTCCCCACCTCCTGTTGAACTGTCCCCATCTCCTGTTGAACTGTCCCCATCTCCTGTTGAACTGTCCAGTATCTGCGCTTTACAGTACCTGACCGCATATCTGTGCTACAGTACCTTTAATACACCGAACCGCAAAAGGGACAACTATGTTGACCCATTGCCGGTGGGCTGCCAAATGCCAAAAACTTTTGTGCTGAAAAAACTTACTAGCATCTCTTGTTCAACTGTCCCTAGCTCCTGTTGAACTGTCCCCAGCTCCTGTTGAACTGTCCCTAGCTCCTGTTGAACTGTCCCTAGCTCCTGTTGAACTGTCCCAAGCTCCTGTTGAACTGTCCCTAGCTCCTGTTGAACTGTCCCCGGCTCCTGTTGAACTGTCCCTAGCTCCTGTGGAATTGTCCCTAGCTCCTGTTGAACTGTCCCTAGCTCCTGTAGAATTGTCCCTAGCTCCTGTTGAACTGTCCCTAGCTCCTGTTGAACTGTCCCAAGCTCCTGTTGAACTGTCCCCGGCTCCTGTTGAACTGTCCCTAGCTCCTGTTGAACTGTCCCTAGCTCCTGTTGAACTGTCCCCAGCTCCTGTTGAACTGTCCCAGCTCCTGTTGAACTGTCCCTAGCTCCTGTTGAACTGTCCCCACCTCCTGTTGAACTGTCCCCGGCTCCTGTTGAACTGTCACCCACACATCTGCTTATCCACAGTCATGAAGCATCTCCTAAGCTATCATTTAATAAAGATATAATTCTGATCAATATTTAACTACAGTTGTAACATACCAGTTGCTGAAATAAGAATATATTTTTTTAGCTCACCTGGCACATAGTGACAGCGTGAGCTATTAGGATCGCTCACCGTTTGGCTTTTATCATGCAGCATATGTTGGATGTGGTATCTCATACATCCGTTAATATTTTCCTTCAAACGACATCTTCTCTGAAACTGCTTGGCCAATGATGAAACTTGGCAAGAATGTTCCTTGCATGAATCCCCTTTATAGTTGTTCAAATAATTCTATTCCATGCAGAACTCTAGTTGCCAATGAAATGGAAAGGATTCACTTTAAAATCTTCTACTCAAGAACAGGAAGGCCTAGAGCTTAGATATTTAGCATGTGGCATAACCTAGTGGATATCTACCAAGATCAAATTATGACCCCTAAGTCAAAATTGACCCTCCACGGTGGTCACTTGTTTTTACATAGGCTTATATAGGAAAAACTTTAAAAGTCTTCTTTTCTGAAACCTCAAGGTCTAGAGCTTAGATATTTAGCATCTGGCAAAATTTAGTTGACCAGATCGTTCAATATGACCCTGGGGGTAAATATTTACACCCTTTTTTTCAAATTTTCTGGTCTTAAATTTTAACCAAAAATAAAAAATTGTTCCTTAATGATGATCTTTACAAAAATGAATGTCGTCAAGTGAGTCTGTAATAAAAATCAGTCACACTTTCTGACCAAGTACTTATCTTTCTGACCAAGTACTTATAATCATGGACAGGCACTTGCACAAGTAAACATGGTTTTACTTAGCATTCAAAGTTAAAACATTCACATATTCTCCTTCTTATCACTCATAATGTTTAAACATTCAATCAGTAAATATAAGCAAAGCCTAGCACCTACAGATTTGTCATTCAAAGACGATGACTTTCAGGTTTTTAGTGGGAAAAAAAAATTCTCTAAGGATATTTTATTTGAAAATAGGCAAAATTTATCTGAACCCTTAGAACAGAAATGTGTCCCCAAATTCTACAAAATACTGCTACATTTCCACAGAGGACATTCAAACTGTGCAACAATTCAAAGATATCTGTCAATCATGCATTTAGCCTGCCTGTGCAAAATTTTACATCTTTACCTTAAAAGAAATTGTAAATATTGGTCAACTGACTCTTCTGTATGTATTTAGAGATAAAATTTCTATGTAATCAAATATAAAAGCCCTTTGGTGACTGCATATGAAAAGTCTACATCAACATCATACAAGTTTCTTCGAAACGAAGAATTTCTTCAAGTGTCGAACTTGCAATAAGCCGATAAGAATCAAAGTGGCAGACTGACCAACGGACCACCAGAACACTCTCTGATTGGTACTTTCACTTGTGAAACGGAATCGCTCCTCTCTCGTCTGCAAAAATGAATTACCATATACAGTCAATGACAACTATAGCATAGCTGGTGTAAAATGCCTAATCTATGTTACATTATGACAATGATCACTTGCAAGGAATGCCTCAATTACACAAAAAGGCACTGAAAACACCCATTATATTGTGTACCATTTACTCCTTTTTTTTCATAAAGGCAAAATCAATACTAACATATCTTTTATTTTCCATCACTTAGGTTCTAAAAACAATGTCACAAGTAACGGATATATAATAAATCTCTAACCAAAATGTTTATACAACTTTTAACAGATCTACGAGTACATAATCATGCATACAATATACAGGTGTAAAAGGAAATAAATGCCCATACTCCTAGTAGAATCAATTCTCCATGATACAAAATTAGGTAAAGACATTAATATTTTACAAATGGCTGCAATATGAAACACTACCTTCCGATTGTATTCTCTGATGAATAAAAACATGCCTATGAATTAAATTTAAAGATAAACAACAAAGCAATGTCATGTTCTAAAGCTACATAGTTTTCTGTACACTGATTCATACAGATTATGCTTGGTTAAATGGTTTATGTAAGTGTAGGAAAGTGTAAGGAACACAGTTTCTGGTAAGCCTGACTATAGCGAGGGTAATGAACAAGAAAACTTAGATATACAAAGTAGCGATCTCAATGCAAATATATAGGGCCGATCATTTTCATCCACCCTGTGCAATGACCCGACAAGAAAATATGCCTGTCAACAAGGAACTAGCAAATCAATAATTTTGAAAATTGTTCTTTTCTTTAAACATTCTAAAAAATTGTAGTTTCCAAAATACCCAGTTTTCCATTATGCTTGCCACCTTGTCGATCTGGCAAGAGCAACTTGCTGATGTGCCAGATTTTACCTTGGTAATGACGCAAGTGCCTAGCCAGTTTCCAGCGGCTAAACAACATATGCTGTGTAGCCCCAAAGTTGTTTAAAATGCCTATACATCAATTTCAGGGCGGAATAAATTTTTGTTTGAGAGAATTATGCATTTCTTGAAAAGGTGACATATATGTCAAACTGTTTAATTGAACTGTACCAGTACATTCATTCCTAGAAAAATATATCAAACGGACCTGCCTTTCATACACATCCAAATGAATAAATTTTCAAATGAAAATAGTGAATTGAATAAGCATAAAAAGGAAAACAAATAATGTGCATACATACAGAACCATGAATAAATGAAATCCAACACTCATTTAACAATAAATTTGTAATCTGGTATTGTCAATAGTACCCAACTATGAACACAATACTCATTATGATAACTACGGTAATCCTCCCAGAAAAATATTCCATCAACATCTGAGATCTTATTTTGTCTTTAACTTACAAATACTATAACCTCAACATGATTTCCACCTGACACTACTCTACAACATTTTTCAATTGAAGAAAACTTTTTAAAAGTGATAAAGTCAAACAGGAAATCCCACGAACCAAAAACCAACCCCCCCAAAAAAAACCCCCCCAACCCCAATGATTCTCTGAAGGAAGGATGCTACTGATGATGGGCAATAACCCCATTTTTTTAATAAGATCAAGATAAAAGCCTTAATACTTTATAGATTGTTCATAAAAGATCTATACTTTATAAAGGTAAGTTACTCTCTTATTCTCACAAAAACTAACTAATTCTGCCTTTTTTTAAAATATATACAGAGAATATTAAAAGGTAAATTTCCTGTCAGAGTTACTTCCCTTTGGCAATAGCTGTTTCTCTTTATCACACATTGAAAATCAAAATTACTTCTTTTGACACTTTACTAGGTCTACGTAATTTGATTTAAATGTGCATTTAGAAATAATGACCAAATTACAAACTTACAATTTTTATAATTCTAAGCTATTCCTTAAAAATGTTTGAATCTGTAGGATTTGAAATGCATTTGTCTCGACTAAATTCTATTAAATTCCATGTACCGTAACATTTTAATCTCCTAAAATTGTAAACATCAGATTGAGTCTTCCTGCCAAACACTAATGATCTTATAGTAACATATCTAGAGCTATCACTGGAGGAGATTCATACCCCTTACCAATGCAGTTTGACTCATTTATATAATGTACATACATTTTGGTGTCTAATGGGAGATAATCTGTACTTATAACCCATGCACCTTGAAAGTCTTATGGTTGAACATAGCTAGTTTAAAACCAATGCAGCAGATGCTTTGAAAAGGCTATACTGACCTATAATTTGGAAACTGACTTACACGTTTTGAAAAGTATGTGTCAAGATTAAAAAAGTGATTCCTATATAGTCCCCAAACCTTCTTTGATTTGGGGTATAATTATAAAATCCCTATTCTGACTAGGTCCTATACTTATTTCTTGGCTTCAAAGAACTCTTTAGATGTCTCATCTGCCAGAAACCCGTGATCAGTAGAATGACGGTCTGGGCTATGGACCACCATAAAACACGCTGGTTGGTGCTCTCACTTGTTTGTCGGAAACGCTCTTCACGATACTGCAAATACTTAACGTGCAAGGCATAGGTTAACAGTGGTGCGTTAGTGAAACTCATCAAATTTGAAAAGAGACAAAGTATAACTGACACTAGATTTTAACTCGTATTTATCTTCTGTGGGTTTTACATATATATTTTCCATAGTTTATTTTAATCCTGTTGTTTTTGGTATTTCAGCTGTTCCAGAGTGTCTTACCCAGTACTGTTGACAAGACTAAGATAAAGTTGTCACAGAACATGGCTAGACAAAGGATCAAACTTCAGCAGCCTAGACTGATGGGAAAGCTTACTGATACAGATCAACAACTGTAAATTATACATGACATACATGTTCTCTGCAGCATTTGTTGTTTTCAATCCATTACACTGAAAGCACAGACACAGTTTGCTGTGCAGTGTTCATCTATACCTTGACTTATTTGCGTCTCATTTATATTCACATTAGATGATTTAACATTTAGGATCTTTATCTTAGACGCTTTCCAACTTAATGAAATAATATCTCATTGATGAGTTTCACTAATACATAAATGGAACAATATAAATGTAGGTTAGTTACATTGGGTAAAAACGGTTGTACAGGTTAACGATGAAAGTATCATATTAAATTATTTTCAATTCTTTTCATAGGATTCAAAACTAATTGACAATTTTTATGAAATAAGTGTAAAAGGAATTCTTTTAAAATGCTTTTCAGAGTTATGAACCCTGTCTACCAGCCTTGTTGGTTGATGGTGCATTGGGAATTTGAATGCAGAATGTTTGAATATCACTGTAGCAGTGGGAAAACACAATAAGGCATGTACAGGAAAAGCCAGACTCTCGGAGAAGTGGTAAAGCTAAATTTGTCTTATACAGACAGTACAAGACACAATCAGTGTCTCCTCAACCTAGGATGGGAGACACAGATATGTAAACAGGGTACAAGCAAAATACTTAAAGCGACATACAATGCCTTGATTAGAGATGGACCACTGACATCTGTCATCCAAGCAACAGTACAACGATCATTATAATTCAGACATTAAAGAAACTTACTGGCTATGCTCTCTTCATAAAAATCAAGTTATATCAGTAAAAGGTAATGATTTAAAACGGGTCCTCTTTTAGATATAGTTCATGGATTATTACTGTACTTTGTGAAGTGTAATAAGGAAAAGTGTGATAATTGTACAGTACAAAGTGGGGGTAGCAACTTACTCTTTGATAATTTTGTTCCTTTGTAATTTGTTCGACCTGATCGAGAAGTTGTCTGATACGTAGTTGTAGTTCTGACAGTTTATCTTTGGCTTGGATCTGTTGATAGTCTACAGCATGTTCACCGACCTGGATATCTAAATGTACTCTCTGAAAAACAAACATAGAACACATACATGAACCTGGAAAACTAAGCATATATTTAAGGTTAACATCCATTTAAGAAAAGTTAGTTTAGATTTTGGTAGATGACAATCCTTGGATTAATCCTGTTAAGTTTTCTTGAAAATGGCCCAGTGATTAAAGAGATGTTAATTAAAAGTTTTTCCATGTTGAGCTCTGCCATTTTGTGCTGTGGACAGGCAGTACGAGCAATTTTGGTAGAGGACAGTCCAAAGATCATTTGTATGAAGTGAGGTTGAAACTGGCTTATTGGTTTCAGAGGAGATGATGGATGTAGACAATGGATGACAACAGATATCAAGTAGTCATAATACATATGGCACGCTATGAGCACTTCATGAAAAAGAACCCATTTATTTGGAAAATAAAATACTGTTTTTCCAGTTCTTATCAAAAGCGAAGCAGTTTTAAAAGAATATATTTACCAACTGTCCACTAGAAAACCATGCCCTGGAGTTTGAATGTAAACAGATAATATGTTCTCCTGCCGAGTGTGGTGTGATAGTAAATCTTCCCTCTGCTGCATACGTCTGAAAAAACCAGTACTTGTTGCTGAATCTTCTGAATTTTTGAAAGTATATCCAGATTTTTTAAATTACATCTTTTCAGTGTTTTCATTTAAGACATTTAAGTCTGTATATTATGGTATCTCTTGCTTTTGATTGGCTAAAATTTAGCTTAGTTTAAAAACTGACCAATAAGATGTCCAAAATCTGTTTATTCACTTATTCATATGAGACTAGTCTGTAATGAGACTGTCTGAAACTTTGAGCACTGTTTCAAACAATACGACATTATTTATGATTTTCTTAACAAAATTTACCCCTCTACATTTCTAGAATGTTCATCTTTCAATTAGGGCAGTAATATGGATTACATGATTGTATTTCTACAACTTGTGGCAAGCTGTATAAGATCTTGTGTGTGTAGTATAAGAGAACAAAGAATTTCATTAATTAATTGCTATGAAGCTAAGGTACAAGCACAGTCACATGAAGTTTGGACCCGAAAAGTCATTTTTATAAAACACAGCGGACCGACTTCAAGCATATATTATATGTTATTTGGTTTTTGAAGTGGTATATGGGGATATATTACCCGCCTGGACTTAAATTACCTGAGCCGTTATATCGAGGCGGGTAATATATCCCCATATATCACGTCAAAAACAAATAATTTTCTTACCCTTCCCTGATTCTGTTTATGTTTTATTTATTTACCAGCTGAACGTAAGTAGACCTTCAAATCCCCTGTTTCCAAAATTTATATTTTGTATTGTGGCTACTGCATTATATCTATAGGAAAAAAATGTAGTGTATTCTGTGTATATGGGTGGTGTTTTACTACAATGAATGACCTATCTTCAATAGAGAACATAATCTATCTACAATAGAGAAGATTTACAATAGCAAAACTGAGCAAAGTGCCATACTACAACTATAACATGATATGTAACGCCTAGGATGGGGTCAATTAAGCCCGAGGGCATAATTTGAAAAATCTTTGAGATCCACTACATAATGCTTCACAATAAATATCTGAGCTCTGGGACATGCAGTTTAAGATAAGACTACTGGATATTTCTCTATATAAGTCTATATGAAACAAGTGACCACCCGGGCTAGGTCAATTTTGACCCAGGGCTCATGATTTGAACAAACTTGGTAGAGGTCCTCTAGGCATTGCAGTACAGCAATTATCTAAGCTCTGGTCCTTGTGGTTTCTGAGAAGATTTTTAAGTTTTGTAAAATCAAGTGACGCCCAATCATTTTTTTCCTGTGAATCACAATTTGAGCAATCTTGGTAGAGGTCCGTTAGGCAATGCTACATGCCAAATATCTTGGCCTTCAAGGTAGTATTGAGAAATTCTACATGGAACGTAAGTCTTGTAACATCTTTTTTAAAAGTCCATGCAAGGACCATTCCTGTGAAGTTTGGTTGAATTTGGTCATGTGGTTTTGGAGGAAATGTTGTCTGAATGAAATCATTGAAAATACACAACACACTATGGGTAACGGACACAGAGTGATCACAATAGCTCATCATGAGCACGTGAGCTAAAAATTGACTATCAATTAATTTTATATTACTATTTAGTTTTAACTTATTTATGTTCCATTGATTGTAGAACAACTTCTTGCAACATACATGTATATTAAAGAGGCACTCCCTTAAACTGGTGTCAAATAAATAACTTCAAAAGCATAAATTATAAAATATTTGCAAGTATTATTACTTCACCTAAAAAGTTTTAGCTTCATTCCAGTTGTCATCAGTAAATTCAGTGTTTTAAAATGTGTTGCAGTACCTTTAAATATTAAATGCAATGTCATTTGTTGTTGTACAATCAATGGATAGAAAGTGATTTATTACAGAAGGTTTCTATGTTGATTATTTGTGCTAAAATGAGACATTTTTGATACATGTTGTTCTTTAAAATTGAAAATATTCATCATTTTACATTCATTGAACACATATTTGAATATTGTTCACTAGATGTAGGGAGAGTCCCTTTAACTACTCTCGATGACTGCTTCCTAGAGTTCCAACAAGTGCTTGCACCTTAAGAATGGATTGTGGAGGTTGTAGTCAATTACCACTGCCAGGATTTTAACCCATGACCACCAGTTTAGGAGCCTGGCACTCTACACCCACAATTCAACACCTCCCAATATCACTAATAACTAGCACACTAGACCAGTCCATAAAGGCATATATATCTTAGTCTTCGCTGGTTTTAAGACTAAGGTATCTGCTTTAAGCTAGAAATCAAGCAGTAACAGTATCCTGTTTAATTGTATTCATTCACACACTTTAATTTTTGAAACAACTAAATTTTATCTAACATTCATATATATACAGTATATACTCATCATTATATCATATATATATAATTCATGCGATGATTGAGTAGGCACAGAGAGGATGTATACATATGGGATGGATATAAATTTGTAAAAACCCAGGCAGCCATGCACCTCCAAATCTGTCACCAGTATTATTTAACATGAACATATGTAACAAAAACAGTAACATGCACTACAACTTCACAGATACACTTGTTACTTGTTTAGGTTTAGATCCCATTTGCTCAAAATGATGAGTATTTAATGAGAAACAATTTACGATAGAACATTTTTTTAATTCAAGAAGATTCCAACAATTTTTTATCAAAATTTTAAATTACAATTTTGATAAAAAATTGTTGGAACAAAAAAGACTTAAGCAGTTGCCCACCTGGAAATTCTTATAATCCTATAGCAAAAAATATTACTGCTTCAATTCATCTTATCTACGCATTAGAAATGATTTTGCTTTAACAGTGTGACAATGAAACTAAATAGAAATGTAAGGATCATTATGCATAAGTAACAAGTACTTTAACAGTTAACATGTATATATGTGATCACGTGAAATGATAATTATTCAAAACATCGGTCTGCAACAGTAAATTGTGCAAATGTGGTAGTTGATATTTTAGTTTTGCATGGAAGCAACAACCAAACAGTTGTTATGACACATAAGGTACACTGACGTAGTACCAATACTGTAGGACGGTCGTTACTGACAGCTCAAGGCACTCTTTGAAACTTCAGTTATAACTGTACCTGCACTAAATGCTTCAGTACAAGGGACTGCAGACACATAGTTCTGATGATTCACATCCTTGTTTCGTATTTTTAGCTCTCACAGATATTGGACTACTTTTTGCTGGGTGCAAGGCAAAAATGAAACCATGTGGACAAATTCAGATTTTCCTTTTGGCATTGACTTATAACCCAAAAAAAAAAAAAATACTGCTTCAATACAGGCAATGCCACGTACCAAAAATTAGTTTCCCTAAACAGTGCCCAACGCACCTAGAAGTGCAACACCAAACACATGATGACACAACGTACACAAGCACTAACATTACACACACATATCATGTAATCACGACACATATACATTATCCAAAACACACTAGCATACAAATTGCAAACACACGAGGACTACGTTAAAGGAACACTTTCACTTTGGAACGGTCAGTGGCAAAAACACCACTGGGGAGCTTAAACCGGTTTATGGTGCACCCAACCTCACTCTTACCCCACCATGTTCCAAAGTCACAGGACAGTGTAAATAAAAGTAATCCCTGCTAGTGAATGCTCTAACAGCACGCAATGCAGACACATAGGCATGGTATGTAATTCACAATAATTGTTCTTATTTTATAACTATATGAAATTGCAAACTTCTGTGAGTGCAAGGCAAAAAAAACCATGTACTTCAATGCCTTTGCAGATGGCAAAATACAAAACATATGTTGCACATTTACTGAATATAATTATGTAATTGACATGAACTGAATTTATGTAATATCATCAACACATGAAAATGTACTTAAGTTTTAAAAAAGTTATATTTAATGACCATTTGGAAATTCTATAATCCCATGTTATGAAGAGAATTTTCCTTACACCTATTGTGTATTCTATGTGTTCACTTAAACTTTTAAATAAACTTATTTGATATGTCAAAATGAGGAAATTTCAGAAAGGTAGATATATTGTGGTATCATACTAAGTATAACCACAATGCAGTTATGCAATGATGTCATTTCTAATTTCTGGAGGTTGACTAATTTCTGCAATATCTAAGAACCGGAGTGTCATATTGTTTATATAAAAAAGGGGCAAGATTAGGTGTGGTGTTTTTGAATAAATCTGTAATTTCTTAATTTTGGTTAACTTTGTTAAAAAATGGTCTCAATAAAAAAAATTGGGATACATTAAGAATTTTTCAGATTTTTTAAAGATATAGACTTAGTATATCAAAATAAGAAGATGAAGATGGTTATAGGTTTTCTTTATTCTCCCTATAAATTTTTACCCTTTTTGGATAATCTGAAATTTCTGCAGCCCTTTTGTAAATGGCCAAGTGTTCCAAGCAAAACAGCAACTTTTAAATTGTTGATTATCTAATAAATTAAATTGTTTAAAATTGAGGGCCTTACATAATAATTATTACATCCAGGCATGTTACAAAAATTTATAATTTTGAAAATGATATATTGTATGAAACCACTAATGGGGCACAATTTTTCATGGATTTATTTAGGGAAATCAGTTCAGAAATTTTTAAAACCAAAAATGAATCACTCTGACAATAATCAAATCTAAGAAATGATATCAAGAATATTGCATTTCAAAAGTTCACATGCATTCATAGTTGATGAAGAATGATGTTGCAAAAAGATGCTTATTGATGATGAAAGATATAGTGCAAGTTTTTGTTTTTGTTACAGCGAAGTTGGTGATGATGACCGTCACAGACGTCTCTTGTTGACCATCTACCACAGAGATCATTCGGGGTAAGTAATTAATTCAGAGCAGCTTGCATATAAAGCCTAGTACATAGTAGAGCGGGGCATCCCATGGAATTTTGAAAAATGCTGCCACAGTTTTGCTTATACTTGATAAAAGAAATTTGAATTCTCTTGCCAATTTTGCAATTCCTGCTACTTGGCAGAATTTTGTTGAGGAATCGAACTCTGGAAGCATTTGTGTGCAAAACATTGTGCCTTTATGGCTGACACCATACTTATGAAACCTTACTTAATTTACTCTAGAAGACACTCTTAATATCTATACTTATCATAATAATTCAATTGTTGTGAAAACTTGCCTATAGATTGCCTATTTTAATTATTACAATGGTGACCAGTTAGGACATTGATTACCAGTATAAACCTGGGCTTATAACCAATGGTTTTGGATTTGAACCCTGCATGTGAAGTACCTTATCTATTAATTCAATGCAGTTACGTTGTTTGTTCACTTATACTCAAAGAAATATCAGTGCAGCTTGTTCTTTCTTAGATAAAAAGTAATAAAAAGTACTTGTACTTGTAGTTAGAAATTCAGCTATCCAATGATTTATAATTTTTTGCTTTTTATTTCAGTCACCATGAGGCTCTGGGATGCACTTCCTTTGGTATCCGTCACTTACAGCAGGGAAGCCGTGAGATCAACGGTTGGTACCATCTTCTCACTGGTCGTAAGAAGCATCTAAATGCCACAGTAAAGGACAGGCCTTCCGTCCCAGTGATGCAGAGCAGAGAACCCCGCCAGATCCCTTCTGTCAATCGTGATGTGCCAGACCTTGACCGAGTAGAGCTCACCATCTACAGATCCCAGTATGGTGGTTTTAGTTTCACTGTCGTTGACTCCTGTCCGGTGAAGATTGGTCGTGTTGATGGGTCGTCGAACACAGAGGAAGCAGGTCTTCAGAAGGGTGATCTTATTGTCCGAGTCAATGGTCAGAATGTATCCAGATCAACATCAGTCAGGTGCATAAAGTAAGTGATAGTGGGAGAGTAGCTATTCTGCTAATGGTCAATCTTAAAGAAATCAATTATTGAAAGTTCTTATATTGAAAAGAATATTTCATCTATAATCTTAATCTTATTCATAAATGATGCTCATGAAAGTCATGGGTTTGCACTCTGCTTACTTACCTGACTGTGTGAAAGTCTGCACTGTGGCAAGAGTCTAGTACTGGTCTTTCCCGGGAAAGGAAGGATGGTAGATAAACTAGCTAACTAGATAGGTAGCAAATTACTGAAACACGAAAGGAATTTTGATATTGAAATTGATGACAAATGAGATTTAGGGTTTGCATAAAATGTTTTGCTATACACTAAAATTCTCATACATTAGTTCAACTCAGATAAAGATACAGTGCATGCTATAACACTTTCCACTTTTGTAACAATCATAATTTCTCCACTGTAGGAAGTCTGGTGGTAGAGTACATCTTGAGGTTCATCGCCCTGGTAACTACGCCACACCTACACCACATCAGAAGTCAGGTAGCGACGAGTCTGGCCACACATCAGTCCAAGACTTCACCATCTGTGACGACACAACGGCTCTACTCGACTCTGCCATTGTAAGCTTTAAACCCTTCCGTATGCTCAACAGATTTAAAACTAATTCCTGCTTCAGTCTGTCAACAACAAGACCCATGAGAATATAGAACATGTTGTCATGGAAATACGTTGACATAAGTGTGCACGTAACTTTTGAAAATAGCTGATGCTGAGACTTGTTATAAAACAGGTGCAACAGGTATAAGACAGTAAAGTGTGCAGTGATAATACTAGTTGTGACTAAAAGTGATTTTTGTATGTATGTTGTCTTATGTTTGTATAGGTTGGGTACGCAGACAGACCTTTAACAGTGAAATTCATTTTTTGTGCTTCAAAAAAAATGTTGTGCAGTTTGTTTCAACGTAAGTGATTGTTAAAAATGTTCACTGTTCAATTATTTTAATAAATATTTATCACAAACTTGTGTTGGTCTTGAAAAAGTCCTTTAAAGGTCAACAAAGTCTAAGGTCTGTCTGCGTGTGTTGTCTACAAACATATTTTAATTTTTTGTAGTAAATCAAAAATTCATATTTATAAAAAGTTCATATGTTATTGTTGCAGAGTGTAGACACACGCAGACAGGCCGCACTCCATCGTCTGTTATGCCTGGAGGAGAACTTTGTTGACCTCATGAACGCCGGCATCCAGAAGTTTTCCCGCCCTCTTCGTCACTGTGTCATCACCAATACCCAGCATGCAACACTCTTCCAGAACATTGAGAAGGTATGTAATAAAATTTTCATAGCTTTTTATGTACAACTAACATGCTAACTGTGGAAAATAATTGTATCAAAACAAAAGATATCCAGGAAAAATTGGGATGTTTGATAAACCTGGATTCACATAAGATGCAGGACTCATCGGCTGCCATTGTATTTTATTATTGATGTTTCACATTTCTACCAAAATGAAAACCAAAATGGATTGACATTGTGCTAAGCTGATCAGCAATATAGATAGCCCTCATAGTATACAGACTTTAACATTAATTAATATTCAACAACATAAGGTGTACATGTCTTTGTTCTCTGCAGATTGTGTGTATGAGTCAGTACCAGGTACGTCAGACTATCGACAACCTTCCATGCCACACACCATCAGATGACGATACTGATACCTCCTTCGTTGATGAGACTGACCTCACAGCTGCTGTTGGAATGATCTACCTCTCTAAGGTAACTGGGTCAATAAATTGACTATATTTTTAAAATACGATGTGGTATTAAAGTCAATATCTAGTTTTTATAAAAAAACATGTACTAATAAATAATTACCAGTAATTAATTCAGTAATCGACCAGTAGATAGAGTATCAGGAATTCAGGCAGACAGGTTGATGCACTTCATGGTGTCAGAACATAAATTTGCAGACTCTTTTGCTGCCTTATTTTACAAGGAATTGTTTTAAATAAATCAGTTGAACATGTTATTTTAAGAAGTGCACAAAGAAGGCTGTTTAAGAAAATTCTTTTTACATGAAAAATAAAATTCTTCTTCTTGTTGCAGCTGACGGTGATCTGTAGTGCAAACATAATGTACATCAAGGGCCTGTCACGTTCTGCCTAACTACTTGCTACCTTGGAGAAGAACAACCAGTTCTGTGGGTTTCTGCTCAACGTGCCAAGTGAGGGGAGAGAACTTAGTCTGTGTGATTTCATCAACCGTCCTCTTCAGCACATGCAGGATTTGTGTGGTCTCCTTCAGATGATCTCAAGCACTACCATGCCTCACTCAGAGGAACGCGCCATGTTCTCAGACATTCTGTCAGGTTAGTACTAAGCATTTGAATGTTTGTAAAAGTAAACAGAATTTGCTGTAACCGGTTGGCAAAAAATATTCTTACTAATGAGCGGGACTTGAACCTTTAGTGACACGTCAACAGTACATAGCAATAACCAAAGTTGACATTGCTTGTTGGATACAGCATTTTGTATCACTTACAGAGGTGGATTTTGCTGTTTAAGTGTTACAAGTTTATGAATTGCTGACCTTCCTCTGTGGTTATGTGACTTAATATAAGAAGAACTTCTACTAGAAACTACATTTTTTAAAAGCAGTTTGTGAGTCTTATACTGCTCCTTATCAAGAAAGAATGTTTAAAGCTATAAATAACTGAACTATTGTTGAACCAGGAATTAAATTAAAGAAAAAATTAATTAATTCTGTGTGTCCTTGCAGTTTCATATTAAGTAAAGAGTCAGCTGTCACCTTATTGTCAAGCTTAATTCATCAATTAGTTTACCTAGAAAAATCTAATTTAATGAAATTAATGTTTAATTGTTATTTGTTATATTTAGAACTTGTATTCTTTTATTTCAGGTTTACAGTCAGTCCTTGAACTGAGTTCATACACAGCACCCATTGCCAGCAGTCTAGCTGTGATCTCCAGTGATACTCAGCAGACCGTGGACTCCTCATATCGTCGAGTTCCATTGATGGGGTGTACTGTCCTGACACGTACTTCTTCTGAGACTTCATCCTGCAGTGGGTTTGGAAGTGGTTCTTCCAATCAGTCTGACGTTCCTTCATGCCCGTCTGATTTGGAGCATGTTTTCAGTGATCATTCTGTGATACGTGGAACTCTTGTGTAAATGAACTACTGAGACAGTTTGATTGTGATATGAACAAAAAAATACAAATTGTGCTATAAAGTACTAGTGCTTGTGATTGAAATAATGTCAAAAGTGCAAGAAAGGGAATTCACTACATTTTAAGGTTTCCTTAACATTTGTGATGAAAATGTTGTTATTTTTTGTGAGTTGTTGTTGATTCTGTTATTGTTATGCAAAGTTGTATATTTTTGTACAGATACAAAGGTTTGATATTGTACATAAATGCATTTGAAGTGCTATGAATGTAAATGTTATGTTTCTACCTTTTTTGTCATTTCTATAAAAAAATATAAGCTTGTGTGTTTCTGCAACAGTTTTTATAAATTGCAAAACAATTATTGGTTAAAATTACATGACAAAATCGTAATATTGGTTAGCAAACCCCATAGCAAATATTGTTAAGCAAACATTTTGAGATGCCTTTTTTTCTGCAACAAACATTAGTTTTCCTTCTTCAGTTTTATCTTATTAAAATTCTGATCAGCATTTTTAGACACAAATTTTTAACAACCTAATGTATGAAAATGATAAAACTCTGAACATTAAAAAAAGTCCCCAAGTCAACTGAATACCGTAAATGCACTACTTGTTTTTCTTTCTGTCTGTTCTGTTGTTATGTAAAGCTTATATTTGACTGTTTATGATTTTGTCTGTTTTATGTCAGTATCCTCATTTCTGTCTCTCATTTTCTAGTCTATCTGTGTGTTATGTAAATATTGTGCTTGTCAAATTACTCTGCCTTTAGTAAAAATAAATTATATTATAATTTCATGTTTATTTGTTTGTTGTACATTCCCAAAAGTAGAATCAGGGTCAGATGACTTATTATGTGCTGCTGAAAGTAGAGGGATATGGTTGTAGTGTTGCCAGTTTAAACGTCTGTCTGTCCTAGCAAAACATGAGGTCAGGAGGCATGGCATTTTGTATATCCATTATAAAACGCATGACAATTTATAATAACCCCATGAACAGGAAATATTTGAATATGTATCAGTCCTGAGTCCAACTTACAAGTAAAACAAAACTTTCTGATACTCTGTTCTGTCTTAACATTAATTCTAATAGGTTACATAATTTAAATTTTGACTGTTAGTTAATGTACATACAGTCCAAAAACAGAATGTTTCATAGTAATAACATTTTAGAACGTTGTATGCTGAAATAAGGTTAACAGTTTTGTGATTTTAAGTAAGTGGTTTTTAATGGTCACACCGGCCATAAGGAGAGCAGACAAAATTCAGACCTCTGTGACCTGAACCTTAAACCATATGACCCCATACTATAATATGCACATCTAAACTTCCTACTACTGTTCAAACCAAGTTTCATGAAAATCCAACACGGGGTTCAGAAGATAAAAAATGGACAAGATCTTCATCTTTCAAGCCCCTGTGACCTCACAAATGTATGTACATCTAGAGTTTATACTGATGCTTACCTGAAAGCTTGATGAAAATCCAACAAGGAGCTGGAAACAGCTGACAAGAGTTTCAGGCCCCTGTGACCTTTGACTTTATGACCACAAATTGCTATATTCACAATACGTAAGACTTCATGCTGATGCTTTCCTAATAGCTTGATGAAAATCTAACAAGGCGTTTAAGATATGACGAGCAGACAAATTTCAGGTTTCAGGTCCCCGTGACCTTGACCATTGATTGTATAACGCCAAAGTGCTAGACAGAAAGATTTCTATATGCACAACTAGACTTCATCAATGCTTCCCTGAAAGTTTGATAAAGACAATGGGTTTTGGAGATGAAGAGCAGAAAAGGAAAAATGGACAGAGGGACAGACGGCAAGGGAAAATACAACATGTCTCATGATGCATATGATTGAAGAAAGAATTGAGCATTTAATTTATTAGTATTATTTTATCATCAGATTTTGAACCAAAGTTGCTTTTTCCACTTGAAGTATTTGTGAAAAGGGTAAAGATGTTTAATACCACTTTAAGCATAATGCAGTTAACCAAAATTATGTCCAGTACTTAAGGGATATTACTGTATAGAAAAACATATAACCAAGTAAAGGGAAGTAACCGCTGCCGGAAGTTTTGTTTATGATATATGCAGAGTCACTCCCCTTTACAAGGGCAACGCCATTTGTAACTGAACAATTGCTTAGGCTACCAGTATACTTCCAGGTCCATGTATACTTGTTACTGTTGTCAGTTTACTGTGTTTGCATAAAGCTCTACCAAAGGTGTCCAGAGAATTTCATTCAATGTAGAAGATAGAGCTTAGATAATTGGTGTGATAATAGTCTAGTGGATCTCTATCAAGATTATTCAAATTATGCCTCTTGGGTTAAAATTAGCCCTTGCGAGGTGGGGGGAGGAGAGGTTGTGAGATAATATGTTTTATACAAAAATATATAGTTAAACTTAAAATCTCATTTTATAAGAAAATGTTAGGTCTAGGTTTTAGATATTTGGTATGTAGCATTGTTTGGTGGTCCTCTATCAAGTTTGTTCAAAGCATGCCGCTGGGGTCATAACTGGCCCTGCCCCAAGGATCACTTGTTTAATAAAGAGTTAAATGTAAGTAAATAAATTAATAATCTTGTTTAATACCGAAAGGCCTAGAGGTTACATATTTGGTATGTAGCATCGCCTACAAAGATTGTTCAAATTATGCCTGTTTAGTCAAAATTTGCCCCACTAAGGGCTCACTTGTTTTATGAAGAGTTATATAAAATGTACTTTCAAAATCTTGTCCAAAACCATGAGGCCCAGAGCTTAGCAAGTTGTTTTGTAGCATCTCCTACCTGTCCTCTACCAAAA
>JAFMSR010000010.1:10939389-10955806 GCA_022818135.1 Saxidomus purpurata
AGATATGAAACTTGTTCAAAGACCTTTGTAAATGTACATTACATTCAAAGCCTTACTCTGGATTCTGTAAGCCAAGTGGAGGGAGGAGGGGATAATTTCAAAGAAATACATAACCTTGTAAATTTGATCATGAATAACTCTGTAACTTTTCAAAATTGAAATGTATAGAATTAAAAAAGCATGACCGCTGCATGCTGCATAATTATTCTATGACATTTCAAAGGAAAGCCATGTCGAGTATTTCCATGTTAGTCTGGTAAAAACTGTGACAAAATTCTAAGTTAAAAGGGGCATAAATGTCAAAAATCAAAAACATTGGTGAAGATGTTGACAGTAAACATACATTTTAAGTCCATAAAAAAAATCAAAGTTAAAAAGGGGCATAAATCTGTCAAAAATCAAAACAGAGTTATGGGGATTGTTTCCTCAGATGTAGATGTTGATGGTAAACAAACAGTTTGAGTTTCAAGTCAATACATTTGATAGTATTCAGGATATTTGACTTTATTAAAAACTTTAACCAAAACTTCTAAGTTAAAAAGGGGCATAAATCTGTCAAAAATCAAAACAGAGTTATGAGGATTGTTTCCTCAGGTGTAGATGTTGATGGTAAAGATATATTTTGAGTTTCAAGTCAATACCTTTGATAGTATTCAAGATATTTGACTTCATTAAAAACTTTAACAACGGAGACGCCGACGCCGGGGCGAGTGCAATAGTCTCCTTATTCTTCGAATAGTCGAGCTAAAAATTGTCTTTTACAAAAACAAAATTTACGCTTCTCTTTCTTAATAATAAAGACAAGGGTGGACGGTCGCCATCTTTTTACAAAGCGGAAGCGGACATGATCCCTATTTCTTCTTCTTCTTCCTTTACAAGAGCCGGGATCCTGAGGGAACGTATTAAGGCTCTGCTAACTACATACATGGTGAGATGGAACAAGTAGCGCTCTAAGGTATATAGCCGTTAAAATCCTTAAAAAACACTTAAAACTATGTACATTAGCAGATCAGGTTACTAGGGACTGGCGGCATTCAGGCTCACATGGAAGACATCTAAGGAATCCGTGGCGGTGACTGTAACTGGAAGCTGATTCCAGTTTACCATGGTCCTTGGAAAGAATGTATTTGCATACGTTGTGGATGTGATGCGCTCTTGTGTGAAGAGAGCTCTTGTCCTGCTATCACTTCTCAGGTATTCTTCCTTGCTGATGTCGACAATGTCATGCTGGATCCGGATAACATGTGTAGTCTAGCCTCCTGCCTGCGTTGTTGTAGTGGATCCCATTCGAGGCGCTTCAACATGTCAGTCAGCATCCAGGTGTTCTAGAGGTGAAGTCGTTCGTGACATGCCTAGCTGCCCTTCTCTGGATTTGTTCCAACATGTTGACATTCAACTGTTTGTGTGGGTCCCATACAGTAGCCACATACTCTAGACCGGGGCGTACCAGGGTGCGATACCCAGCAGCCTTGACCCTTGGGGAACACTCCTTCAGATTCCTCTTTACGAAACCCAGTGTTCTGTTACCCTTGGCTGCAACATTCTGTATGTGCTTGTCCCATGTGAGGTTGTTGGCGAAGGTAACACCCAGGTATTTGCTGTGGTCCACTACTTCTAGGGCCTGGCCATGAAGACGGTATGTGTAGCGTTTGGTTTTGCTCTTGTCCCCTGATATATGTATGGCATAGCATTTAGAGGCATTGAAGCTCATGAGCTAGGTCTTTTCCCACTTTTCCAGGGCATCAAGGTCTTTCTGTAGGCTATGGCTGTCATCAAGTGTCTTTGTCTTTCTGTACAGAAGGCTGTCGTCTGCGAAGAGTCTTATGTCTGATGAAGAGCATTCTGGCATGTCATTGATATATGCTAGAAAAAGCAGTGGGCCTAACACAGTTCCCTGTGGGACGCCAGAGAGTACATGGCCCGCAGGTTGACTTGGCACCTTCAAGAACAACTTATTGCTTTCTGTTTGATAGGAAAGACCATATCCACTGGTTGAGGGGGCCCCTTATTCCATAGTAATCAAGTTTGTATAGTAATCTGTTGTGTGGCACTTTATCAAATGCCTTTTCAAAATCTAGGAGAATGACGTCGACTTGTTCTTTGTTTGACACTTGTTTGGCTATGGTGTCGATGGTCACTATAAGCTGAGACTCGCACGAGCGGCGCTTTCTAAATCCATGTTGATTGTCGCACAGAGTGTTATTTTCATCAAAATGGGACATGATGCTACTGTGGATGATGTGCTCAAGAATCTTACAAGTAACTGAAGTTAGTGAGACTGGTCTGTAGTTAGCCGGGATATGAGGGTCCCCTTTCTTGTAGATTGGTACGATGTTGGCTTTTTTCCAGTCGTCTGGAGCTTGACCCGAGTCTAACGAAAACTGATAAAGTTTGGTGGTGATGGGTGAGAGTTCTTCTGCTGCAACATGCAGTATTTGGTTTGGTATTTCATCTGGTCCTGGGGCTTTGTTGCAGTTAAGGTTTTTTAGAAGTTTTAGGACTCCTTTTTGACTGACCTTAATTTTGGGCATACTTGGGTGGTTAGATGGTCCCTTATCTGGCATGTTGTTGGTGCTTTCTCTGGTAAAGACTGAACTAAATTGCTGGTTCAGAATGTTTGCTTTCGACTTGTTGTCGCTTCGGAGAAAACCATCCTCATTTTTTAGCGGGGCTACCCCAGTCGACTCCTGACGCTTGCTCTTGATGAAGGACCAGAAACGTTTTGGCCTCTCAGTGTAGCTTTCGCTGATCACTTCTTGCATGTATTGTCTGTTAGCACGTCTCACCTCCCATTGGACTTCTTCCTGTAGTCGTTTATATCGATCTCTGTCTCTCTTGGTGCCTGTTTTCCTGGCTTTCTTCAAGGCCTTCTGTTTTCCATTGATCGTTCTTTTTATTCTTGAATTTATCCATGGATTTGAATATTTGGACGAAGTTAGTTTTGTTGGTACTTGTTTCTCAACGATACTTTGAATGTTGTTTTTGAAGTCAAGCCAGAGTTTCAATATTGTTGTAGTGGGTGGTCAGGAAAGTGGTGGCAAATTTACATATATCGTGTTTAATGGCTTCGATGTCAGCCTCTTTCCATAAGAAAATTTTTCTTCTAGATTGGGTCTTGGGCGATATTTAACGGCATATCTACGGCCCTATATGGTGAAGGTATATTGTGTCAATGTATTGATTATGGCCTTATTTCAGCTTGTTTTGAGGATAAATGTGTGGGACAAAGTTAATTTGAATAATTGTAACTCTTTATTGGCCGCAATCAACACACTGACACCATAAACCTTCGCCATGTATGGTCGCCGGGAGGGCCATAGATATGCCGCTTCCACTTGGTGAATAGCTGGCAACCGTCCACCTTTGTCTTTATTACTAAGTAGAAGAAACAGAAAACATTTTTCATAAAAGACGTTTTAGTATTCTAGTTGTGCAACCAGGTCTGGTGGAATAATTTGGGGAGCCAAAGCATGCAATGTGTATTGAACTGTTGTAAAGATACAAAGTAAGGTCTCTACAGAAACTACATCAGCAAAGGAAACAATCTGTAATGTTCCAAATAACTGAACTCTCCAAAAACTGCACATGCCTCTAGATTTCCCTTTATTTACCGTGAGTTTGAATTTCACTATTCTTTGTGCAAACCGGTGTCCATGTTTACGAAGAATTGTCACGAAGTGTTTTTCTCACAAAACGTACGTACTCGGCAATTTCCGGCAACGCCGAGTTTGATTTATTCGGATCACTGTGTATTTGTGCTACATACACATTTGTCCGAGATTTTGCATTTACACAGGTAGTCAAAATGGAAGAAAAGGATCCAAACTGTAATCCAATTCAGCCGCTTTTGGAAGGGGTAGATTTGTTTTTTCATAGTTATTAGGCAAAAATTAAGAACATTTTCCTTTGCTCTATTTGTTCAAAAGGTTTCTTGTAAATTTTCGAGATATCGCTGCAGATTTATGATTGCAAAATCTACATGATTCAGACCAGTCATGCAGACAAATTTTAAACATGACATAAGCCCAGTCTTCTCAAAATTGTAAAAAGTGCCTGTCATTCGGTCCAAAGGGGGCTGGTACATGGCAACAAAAAAATATCTTGTACTATATATAGTCTAAATATAGTACGAGATATTTATTTTTTTTGCCATGTACCAGCCCCCATTGATTTGGTCAGGCAAATGAAAAAGTTTGCATGTTAGGAGAAAAAAATCTAGATATGTCCCAAAATGATATGAAAAAATGCTTCGGGTCAACTCGTACCTAAGTCAACTCGTACCTTAGTCATCTCGCACCCGAATTGGTCAACTTGTACGGTTCAAAAAGTCAACTTTTTGCTTTTGCTTTGTAGTCAACTCGTTCCTTTTGTTTCAAAACTTATATTTCACCTACCTTTTGTTTCAAAACTTATATTTTCAACCAGGAACAAAAGACACTGATCAATATGTAATCAAAGGTTGGGCCATATGGAATATATCATTATTTTATTGAAATCTGTGTTATAGTGCTCAATATTGTTTAATGTTCATGTAGTAAACAGTTGAAATTAACAAAATTGTTTTTCGAGAAGTAACTAATGTAGTCTTCTCAAAATTCAGTTAATTGTTGCTGTCACTTGATCTGAAATTCCATTGCCTTGATAAATAAATTCACACAGAAAACTTTTGTACATAAATCGTTACACAAATAAAACAGGAAGCAAATTAACTAAATTTTATGAGCGTGTCTACAAACCCGATGTTCGAGGGCCTATTTTGTCTTACAGAACCTAAGTTGAACCGAAATAAACATATTTTTGTCATTTACATGTCATTTACAATTTTAGAAAGTCTTGTTATTCATTATTTTAGTAACACTTCAGTGAATGATTACGTAGGGTACGAGTTGACTTTTTTCAAAATATTTTCTTTATTTCTACCACTTTCTGATACAATTTTGCAAAATAAGAGTAAAATAACGTATTTCAATGCAAACATTTAATTCATGATTGATAAAAGATATTATTATCTCAAAGATACTGAATAAAAGATGTTAAGGTACGAGTTGACTTTTTCGAAAACAAAATCAGGTACGGGTTGACCAATTCGGGAACGAGATGACTAAGGTACGAGTTGACTTAGGTACGAGTTGACTGGTTATCGAAAAAATCACTGCACAACAAAAAAATGTACTTGTAAGTATAGTGGTTTCCACAGATGCATGGGGTATGGACTAGCAGTAGCCCAACTAATTGTGCGCAAGGGCTTTTTGCTATATACGCTGGCCGCCCATTGGATGTAAAGACAGACAGACATCTATGTAATATCAGTTTGTAAAATTGGTCAGTCTTTAAGTCGAAATATTGATCAGGTCGGACATCAGGGCATTTACCATTGCGCGCACCTGTTCAGGCATAGCAACGCTGTCCGAGGTGAAAACAACCTCCATCTTGTTAATAACGTTTAGAGCGAAGTCTGTGTAATATTGTAAAATTTTTTGATTAAAGTATAAAAATTCAGCAGTTATGATGAGTTTTTAGCTCGACTTTTCGAAGAATAAGGAGGCTATTGCACTCGCCCCAGCGTCGGCGTCAGCATCTGCGTTGGTTAAAGTTTTTCATAAAGTCAAATATCTTGAATACTATCAAAGGTATTGACTTGAAACTGAAACTATATGTTTACCATCAACATCTACACATGAGGAAACAATCCCTATAACATGGTGGATAACTTCCTACCTTTACAACTTTATTCCAAGAACAGTTACATGAAATATTGTGATCAATTTAGAGTAAAACAGTGAGAGGGAATGTTCAGACAGAAATAAATTGTGGAAATTACTTTCCTCCTATTATATTTTTGTTCAAATAATTAGTGCCATGATACAAGAGAATTTCATCCTACCTTCTTTAGTCATATTAGTTGATCACCAATAAGTTGGAGGTTACTCAAGAGATAACAAACTTTGCGCTAATAGCAATTTAATTTTAGCAAAGCCTGAAGGAACCGACTACATTTACCTTTTGAAAAGGAAAGATTTTAAAATATTGTTTAAGAGCATAGAATTTGTCATCTAACAATAGAATACTACCAAAGTTTAAATCATTACTTTGGTAGCCAAAGAAGGGATGCTTGCACAACAGTTTATCTGTAAATGATGTACATTGCTGCACACCTAAAGGTTAAATGCATGAATAGCAGAATCTATATTAAACTTCCAGCAGATAGGGAATAGCCACTTATGGCATTTTAGTAGTTCCAACTTTTGCTGTTTTAGTTAACGTCCTTGTTGCTTTAAACATTATGTATGTTAAACAGGGAGAAGCTGGTGAAAAGTTGACACCAGTTCCATCAGAGAATGCCATTCAACAGCCAGGTCCAGAAGATTTCAGCAAGTTTGATATTGTACGAGCAACACAATATGGCGTGGTTGAGAGGGTGCAGGAGCTTGTAGAGGGAGGACATGATGTGAACCTGATGGACAAGGAAAATGTCAGTCTGTTACACTGGGCAGCCATCAACAACAGGACGGACATTGTCAAGTGAGTAAAATTGTTCACTTAATATAAGGAGATGACTTGTTTGCACTTCAAATGACTGAAATGGGATGCGATGGGAAAAGGAACATGCTTATTAGTTAAGATTCAAACACTTGGCATTGACAGGAAGTATTGTTTTTAAGAACCATAACTACAGCTTACCTCAGTTATAAATTATCTCCTTTTGTTTAGTGAAATTTATCTGTTTGTCCAGAACAAAAGCAAACAACTATTTGAGGGTTTGAATTAATGGTTTACACAGAATAAAGGGCAAAGAAAAGTACTGTGTGCGAAATAATCTAGCTAAGGGCTGGGTCAAAAATGACACTTTATATTTACATAGAGGATAATTGTTGGTTTTGGTGTAAGATCACATTTGAATTTCACTGAGTGGGCACCAAAAGTGATATTTTCATGAGTGGCGCAGCCACGAGTGAAAATAACTTTTTGGTGTTCACGAGTGAAATTAACGTGTTATTACACTGATACCAACAATTTTTCTGTTTATTTTATGGTTAAAACTCTACTTTTATCGAGTTTGTTTCTATAAAATATCGAAAATCGCGGGAAACGTCATCAGAAAACATAGCGCAAATGACATCATTTAAACGACGTCATTGTCACATGGTTTCCAGCATTTAATACGCTCGGTATACTTTTTGACGTAAATCCGGGTAAAATATTGCAAAAACAGTGAAAAAATAAAAATGGTAATCCACTGTTTCAAAACTGTGGATTATCATTTTTTTTCCGCTGAGAGAACTCTATAATTCACTGGAAAACATAAAATAAAATGTTATACCCCACACACTAAAATGTTACAATTATAGTAGGTACAGTTTATGTTTCATAAAAATATAATTTTGTTTCAATTTGGTTTTTCATTGCAGATATTACATATCAAAGGGTGCAATAGTTGACAGGTTTGGTGGAGATTTGAACTCAACACCACTTCACTGGGCAACAAGGTACTACACAAATGTTAAAACAAAAGATGTCACTCCATATCATCTGCAAAGTTGAAAGTTTGCACAACTGTAGATTTATTTTCATGTATACCAAGAATGTAGCATTTGCAGTACTATTTCACAAATTAGGTCAGATATAGTACATAGGATTTGTATGGCTGCACTAGTACAATGCTGTTGTATTGGTAGTAAGACGGTATTGTTTAGGATAATAGGAGGATGAGTTACCCCACCCACTGTCTGTTACCAATAACCTTTTTTCAAATGAACACAAGAGTTTTGTAAAAAAATCACTATAATTGTGAATATTTAATGATCATTTAGTTAAAATTTCTTGACAAAATCCAAGTCACTTGATGTTTCCTTATACAGCTTTTTACACTCCTTTTAATTATGCACTAATGTAAGCAGAGGAATTTTGTTTTGGATTTGACACGTATACATGTAGTTGAACTGTAAGCTCTATAATACTTGATGTAAAGGGTGATGTCACAAGTATCAAGAACATTTTTTATTTTCAGGCAGGGACACCTACCTATGGTCGTAATGCTGTTGTCATATGGTGCCGATCCCTCCATTAGAGATGGTGAAGGTCAGTTGTTAAGTTGTTAACTCTCATTATATGTCCATCAGTAGGTGTCAAAATGTTTGTGGGTAACCAGCAAAATTACCTCGGGCTCATCTGGATCATGGCCCTTGAATTTGTACATTGCGCCTTGTCTGCTCTCTAACTCGAACAATTTTCATGTACTCCGCACTAAATTTGACCAGATTTATTGGCACATTGTCCTAGCAAAGTTTGATAACCAGCGACATAGCTGTAGTGAAGCTGTTGAAGTTTATTCCAAAGTGCATTATATTGAGTATTGTTTATTGTAGGCTGTAGCTGTATACATCTGGCATCACAGTTTGGTCACACATCTATCGTAGCTTACCTGATAGCCAAGGGACAGGATGTAGATATGCTAGACAAGAACGGCATGACAGCACTCATGTGGGCCTCATACAGGGTGTTTGGGTAATTTGAAACTTTGTTTTCATTGTCAAAAGATGTTTAAAATTGTATCTGTTAACAACAGTTCCTTTCTCTTCTGAGAGTCTGATCAAACTGTTTTAATAGTTCTGTTTCAGCCTGGCTGAAATGATCAGTACTTTCCAGTTAAAAGGATTATGTTCTTAGATATCTGTGAATAGTTATTGTTGGTACCTTATTGGTACAGAACTGTTTATGTTCTGGCTGGAAATTGAACAAAATGTATACTGTTTGAAACTTACACTAAAGTAAAGTTCCAATATTATGGCCACCTAGTTATAAAAGACCAGACATTTCTAAATGGTCCATTACATTGTAAGAAGGTTTCACTAGCAAGACCGATTCAGTAATAGGACCATTTCTTACTGGTCTGAAGAGTGGTTATATTGTATGTTACAAAAGATAATAGTATTCCCAACACAGATGTTCATTAATTTGTACAACACTATTTTTGTTATTACTCAATATGTCAGCTTTAAAAATTCTTAATAAAGAAGCATAGGGAAACATGTTGGTGCAGTGATTAAGCAGTTCTTTATGAACTTACCTTATGAAGACTACTGTGATCAGATAATTTCCATGTCAGTCAAAGCTATGATAACAAATTGTCTGTCAGCTATCCAATTGCTGGCAGAAACCAAGGTATGCTAATAAATGACGTAATCGAAAGAAATGATTGTTTGAAAAATTGTTGAGAATTGATTTAATGGCACATCAAAGAAAAAATTGTTAATGCACATGTAATCCATATGTTGTGAAAGGGAGGAATGCTAGTGTATCAGGATGTCATTAACTAAAGATGTTTTTTTTAGTTTTAATAAAATGTGCATAGTTATAATTTTACTGGTTGTTACATACATGTTGCAGAGGAATAATTATACTGCACTTCCTTGCCATTAAGCTACTTTTTGTGGTGACAAGTCAAAGTGTCTTCTTAGGGAATTAAAGGGTCCAGAGTTCAAATCCTGCTTGGGGCGAAAGACTTTTCACAGTTACGTATGTTTTTTTATTTTTAGGTATGATCCAACACGACTTTTGCTTACATTTGGCGCGGGAGTGAACAAAAGTGATAAATACCAACAGAACACTCCTCTTCACTGGGCATGTGTGACAGGAAACAATGTGGTGGCAAAACTTCTGCTTGATGCTGGAGCAGAGCTCAGTTCTTTAAATGCCAAGGTATATATTACCTGACTGTATAGATTTGTAAGTCTTTATGATTAAACCTGCTGATGGGAGCCATATTTTTAGCTTGACTACTTAAGTAGTAGTGTGAGATATTCTACTTGCATTGGCTTCTGTGCAGGCCTCCCTCCTTGATCTCAATAACTTAATCAGACATGATAAGGTTGAAGCTTTACAAAGGGTCTTGTATTCAATGATCAGTATAATATTGTCAGGTCATGTTGAACGCACTTAGGAAATATTTTCAGGGTGAGTCTCCGCTGGACGTAGCAATGCAGCAGAAGAATCCAGGATTGGTGAGGAAGATCCGAGAGTTGCGGCAGGAACGGGGCTTGGATATGCCGCATTGCCTCATTAAATACACAGCCAATAAGGTAGGGTTCCTCTCAAATTATTTATGGACAAGTTTTATTTGTTAAAACCATCACAGACTCAATCATTTAGATTTATCTACTCTTATGCTATTGTTTAGGGATGGCAACGAATACCAAAATTGATATTCGAGTACTCGGTCCTTCTTTCGATCGAGTACTCGAAAAAAGGTCATTCACATGTTCGAAATATAGCAGTACATACCAGAGTATGTAAGTTCTATACTACAGAGAGTACATTTCACGGTTTTGTCATCACTACAACGCTTAAAATATTTCTAAGAAGACGATTTCGATGGAGGCATATTTCAAATTTGACTTATAAGTTGACAGGCAAGTGTACAGATTACTGAGATATTCAGAAAAGAGACTTTGAAAGACTGCAATATTCTATATATAGGATTTAGGAAAAATGAGTTACATTTCTTGATTTTTTTTCTGGTGAGCCATAATAATTATCTTTTCTCTGCACACAAGACCTGTATTTACAGTTTATCGAACAAACGCATAGGCGACATAGTGTAATTGTTATTATGCACTTAATTTTTAATTGCTAAACAAACTGCGAAAACTACAACCCAATATCTTACGTCTATATTGTTTTGTTAAGATTATAAGCGGCACAGAATCATAACAATACCTGCATGTCAAACTGTCAACTCGTATATTGCATTTAGAGGTCTACCTAGCGGATTAAAACAATAGAATTTTCGCACATCACCTGGCGTGTTTTGATAACGATTCCGAATTAGAATAATGACAAGTTAAGGCTGTTAGTTGGGGGAAACAAAAAGCGATAATTTATGATTTTAAATCTTTTTATGTATGATGCGATTTTTGCAGAAAAAAATATTTATTTTTTTCGAGTACTCAAATACCGTTTTGCTGATCGAGTATTCGGACGTTTCGAGCGAGTACTCGAGTACTCGTTGCCATCCCTATTATTGTTAGTGGCTAAAAAGATAAATCTAATCTTTGGTTTAGAAGTTTTGACTTAGTTTTTAGAAGTACATGATTGAATGTTATTTAGTGGTGGTTTGATTTTCTTACCATCTGAATCCCTGACTGCTAAAACTACAAAAAAAATGTTTATATGCTTTCCAGGCGATCCGAAGAAAGGTTATGTTTATATTCCCGTTTGTGTTATTGTTTGGAGTAGGGTACATACCAGAGTGCACATTGCCGCTGGAGATCAAGTTGTTGTTTGCAGGGTTACTGTTCCTGTTCTGGAGAACTTGTACCTAGTAAGTCTTCATCAGCATGTGTACATGTTTATTGAACTTAAATACACATATTGTAAACAATAAGAGTAAAATTTCATAGAGGATCAGTAAATCAGAATCTTTGACTTGATGAACTCTAGGTCAAGGTCGAAGCTCGGTAAAATGGTGTCAAAATTTAGGTCACCAGGTACATTGATCTCTATCTTTTGAACGAGCTCTTTGTTTTTGAAGCTACAGAAATGACACTTGGACTGTGTGTACAGTGTTGCAAGCAGATTACAAACTTGTCCTTGACTGACTTTGATCATGACCTTCTGACATACAGTCAACCATGTCCTTGCAACCACTGAGTTAAGCAACAATCTGACATATGCAACAACTTCATATTCCTCCCTTGTAATTTAAGTTTATAGCAATTTTTCCTGAGTTAAGAGACCACAATTTCAGCTTCCCCTGTGTGGTTGCTAACGACAGGTTTGACTGTACTTCTCGTCTTTTTTAACAGTATTACTCAGGTGAGCAAATATAGAGCCATCATTGCCCTCTTGTGTTTAATTGTTATGATAGTTCTTCACAGAAAGAGTTGAACTGAAAAATATTTATGTTACAGAAGTGTACACATATATATTTCTTTCAGTTTTTTCTTTGATGATCGTCTCTGGATAATCATGCCTGTAGCCTGGTACTTGGCAACGAAATTGTGGATGTACTCAACCTGGATAATTTACCTTCATCAATATATCCTTTCAGCTATTTTTTGATAGATTTTTAAAACTCATACAGGATTAGCACAGAAATAGCACTCAGAAAAAAGTATAAATGAAATAAGAAGGAAGGTAGTAGTGATTCCAGTAATGAATTATTATAGTTAGTGTTGCTAAGTTACAACAGAGATGAGTGTGTTACTATAGCAACAGTCTTGAGATAAGTTCTAGGAGACAGTTTTGTTTAAGTTTTCAAAGCAGCACTGTAGGCTTACATATAATATTACTTAAGATGTACATTTATAATTGTCTGCTGCTCATCTTGGAGGTTGTGGGTTTGAGCCCCACTGGGGTCATGATGGTACCTCCTCATATGACACTAGTACTGGTTTTCCAGGATGAGAACACAAAAGTGACTTTATAAGCTCCAAGCTTTTTTCCCAATTGAGCTAAAATAAATTACTATAAACTAAACTAATACTTACGAAAGTTATCAAGTTAAAAAATAAAAAACTGTTGTAAAGGGAACAGAAAAAGATCATCTTTATTCACCTTGACTATACATACATACTGATGCAACCTTGTTACAAGATGTAATATTTTGGACGCTGACAGCACTGTTAACTTTCAATTTCTGGAAAGCTTGGAAGTCAGATCCAGGGGTTATCAAGGCTGATAGAACTGAGAAAATTAAGGTACAGTCTATATGTCTTCTTCATGTATTACGTAATTTGTCTTGTAAACTGATGATCTGAAGCCAGGATTCAAGCCTGTAATGTATGATGCCACATCTTAAGTAAGAATGCATATAAAAGTGCAAAGTAAGAATGTCTAAGACAACTTGGTCTCTGCAAACCCCAGAAAAGGTTGACTAAAAACAATAGATACTGTATACAGCTGTCATATACACGATGTTTCCACATAACTTGGGAAATGTACTTGCACAGAACATGCAAATCTACACAGTGTTATTTATATCAGTCTTACTGACCTCAAACCAATATAACCTTAGTTGTGTATTAAGATTTAGCCATTATTTAATTACCTCATGATAGGCCATCAATGCCTTGTTATCTTGCAGTGTTAATAAGAAATGCCTTACTTACATTTAATTTTGAAGATGTCAAATATAGTTATTGAAATGTTTTTGTTAAATATTTACAGGGTATTCTGGAATTAGCAGAGACTCAAACCTTACACCTACACCAATTTTGTACAACATGTTTAATTCGCCGACCTCTCCGGTCCAAACATTGTTCTATATGCAACAAATGTGTGGCAAAGTTTGATCATCATTGTCCATGGGTAGAAAACTGCGTAGGTAAGTCAATTAATGGCAGATTTTCAACTTGTTTCCCGTATAACTGGAGAAGTATTTGAGCTATAGCCATGAAACTTTACATGAATGTTAAACAGCATGTCAAGTTATGCAAATGAGGTTCTGTTTTTGTCTATCTGTCTGTCTGTCAACACAAACTTTTTGTTGCGTGCAAATGTTTTTGTTTAAAACCTTCTAATTTTGATTATGTACACAGGCATACAACTTATGTTTTGCGAAACATATGTTTGACATATGGTTTATATATGTCAAACATATGTTGGACATTTGCCTGTGTATAGCTGTGTTTGCTAAGATTTGATACATTTTGAGCTTAGTCATTGGTTTTCTTAAATGACTACATGCATGTAAATTACAATTAGGTTTTCATAAATGTATAATTACACATTTACTTCTACTTTCATTTTCTGTGTCTTTTTAGCTCACCTGGCACAAAGTGCCAGAGTGAGCTATTAGGATCGCATTCCGTCCGTCGTACGTCATACGTCCGTCCACCATTTCCTTCAAACGACATCTCCTCTCAAACCACTGGGCCAATCTTGATAAGACTTTGCAGGGATGTTCCTTGCATGAAGCTCTATCAAAGTTGTTCAAAGAATTCCATTCCATGCAGAACTCTGGTTGCTATGGCAACAAATAGGAAAAACTTTAAAAATCTTATTCTCTGAAACCACAAGGCCTAGAGCTTAGATATTTGGCATGTAGCATTGTCTAGTGGACCTCTACCAAGATTGTTCAAATTATGACCCCCGGATCAAAATTGACCCCGCACGGGTGGGCACTTAGTTTTTGCATAGGCATATATAGGAAAAACTTTAAAAATCTTCTTCTCTGAAACCACAAGGCCTAGAGCTAAGATATTTGGCATGTAGCATTGTCTAGTGGACCTCTACCAAGATTGTTCAAATTATGACCCCCGGGTCAAAATTGACCCCGCACCTGGGGGTTACTTAGTTTTGCATAGGAATATATAGGAAAAACTTTAAAAATCTTCTTCTTTGAAACCAAAAGGCCTAGAGCTAAGATATTTAGCATGTAGCATTGGCTAGTGGACCTCTACCAAGATTGTTCAAATTATGACCCCTGGGTCAAAATTGACCCCGCACCAGGGGTCACTTAGTTTTACATAGGCTTATATAGGGAAAACTTTAAAAATCTTTTTCTCTGAAACCACAAGGCCTAGAGCTTAGATATTTGGCATGTAGCATTGCCTAGTAGACCTCTTCAAAGTTTGTTCAAATTATGCCCCTGGGGTCAAAATTGACCTTGCCTGTGGGGGAATCATTTGTTTTACAAAGGCGTATATAGGAAAACTTATTTGGTATATAACATTATCTAGTGATCTTCCACCAGGCAAGTGGACTTGTACCAAGGTGAGCGATATAGGGCCATCTTGGCCCTCTTGTTTAATGATATTCTTTTATGTCAATACAGTGTTTATTCTAATTTTTAACATTTCAGGTGCAAATACACACAAGTATTTTGTATTATATCTCTTCTTTCTACAAATTATGGTGATATGGTGCCTGTATGGGTGTACATGTTGTAAGTATTTTGTGTCAGACCATTAACAGATCAGTACCACTGCCTTGTGTGGGGTGTATAAATGAATAGTTAGCCTCTGCAACTTCAGTATTACATCTACCTTTTACTTGTTTGACAGGGTTATACTGCTTTAAACTGTTAAAGCAATTTTGCATCATATCTTTAGAATTATGTTGAATTTGATATATGATTCTGCAGACTTGCGTAATAAGTGATATTGAGCAAGGACAGGTCTGCAAACCTATATGCGTATATTGACCTCGACATTAGTCTATAATTGTAATATATCATTATTCATACTGTCACATTAAAATACAGCTGATTTTGTGAAGTATGAAAAGAAAGCGTTTGTAACACTGAGTTAAATTGTATAAACTGTCTGTTTCCAGACTGGGAAGCAATGTGTGCACCAATGAGTTTCTATGATGATGGGATTACAGGCGTGTTGTGGAAAGTTGTAAAACCCTCCCCTTGGGTTTTCTGGATAGGGCTTAACTCCTTCTTTCACTGCCTCTGGGTTGGGGCTCTCCTGCTGAGTCAACTCTATCAGGTAAATATTTTTTATCAGGTTTTTTTTAAAGAAATAACATGTATTTGATTAATCCTATAGTTACATTGTACATGCAAAAAATGTATGTCAACTTAGCATAATCTAAAAAAATCTCCTTGTAACAGAAGTTTAGTGTATGATTATCACATGAACTAGCAGAATGCCAAACACGTTCTTTAGTACCTTAAGAAATGTGTTATTCATTTCAGAAAAACTGTTACTTAAGCTGTATTTTCCCAATAAGAATAAATAACTTGTGAAAAAAGCTGAAGTTAGACACTTTATGCAATAAACCAGAAAAAGCATTTCATGCTTACATTTTAGCCCTTCTCCCAAGAAAATGCGTACACAATAATCATGTAATAACATAAATTTTGCAGGTTATGTGGCTTGGTATGACAACGAACGAGAGGTTGAACCAGGCAAGGTATTTCTACCTTGAGGCAATGAGTAAGCGTCGTAAGACGGAGGGTAATGCTCCAGCAGGACAAAACCATGGACACTCTCATGGTGTAGGGGACAAGCAATGTTTCAGGGATCATACCAAACAAACATATGACAATCCCTTCCAGTATGTATTATAAATGATTTAATATTGTTTATACGTAATATTTTTCTGTAAAATTAACTGTCAGAAAACTACTAGAGGAAGTCCAGCAGAACTTGTGCTAATTTATGCTACAGCTAATTACTCTGAAACCTTGATAACACGTCACATTTTCCAATAGATTTTCACGCAGCTTCACTCAGTCCAGTAGAGCGATACAAGCCCTTCTGGTGCTCTTGTTTGGCTTATGTGACTAAAAAGAACAGTAGAGAAAACAAAAGAATATCCACACAATATCATGTGGCACAACTGCTAATTTAAGTACATTCTTCTGTCTGTAGACAGTCGTGTGTGCGCTTCATGTCCAAAACCCCAGGCCAGAATATCAGGGATACCAGACTGTCAAGTTAAAAAATTCTTGACCAAATTTGAT
>JAFMSR010000010.1:10956306-11038806 GCA_022818135.1 Saxidomus purpurata
TTGGTCAGAACAAAATACAAGACAGTGTAGCTAAACTAGAAACAAAATGTCTCAATTTTTATTTAAAACTTTTGCCAGGGAATCATACATTGAAACAGTTGCTTTTTTATATTTTTAATATTATTAGCATGTATAGTTTAGTCTTAATAATACAGCTAGTACACTTTATTAGAAATTTCATGATTTTCAATTTGCCACAGGTTAATAGTACGTGAAAATACCAAGTTCAGACTTTATTTCTGACAGAAATTCAAATATTAAGGTATTTTTAAACATATATGTATAGCTTTAAAGAACAGCTGAACATGTAAACTAACGCTGTCAATTAGCTTCTGAATCATGAGAAATGAAAGAATTCATACTCAAGGTTACATAATGCTAATACATGTAGTCAGTGTTTTGAATTGTATGCAGTATTTACTTATTGTATTCATCAACTATTAATTTGAAAAGACTTTCACAAAACTGAAACTAAAAAAAAAGTAAGAAACCTTCTATGTGTTCATGAATACAGTTGGCAAGAATGCTTCTTTTTGAAGTTGAACAGATAATACTCTTTATAGCTGTATTAAAGTGCTTTCATAACTAAGACAAGTTTACTGAACCTTAATTTTCTAACAAATTATGAACTGCATACTTTTGTTGCATATCTGGGACACCTATTGCTACCCCCTCAGTGGTCAAGCTGCCTTGAAATCACTGCAACCTCTCATTGACAGAGGGCCATGGGTTCAGATCCTGCTACCGATCAAGGCCCTGTTTGCAGGCCAGGGCTCTAGTACAGATCAGAATAGAATAAACTTTATTTCCAGTCAGGGGTCAATAACCGTGGCATCACAGAGTAAATGCTTAACAAATAAATAAAGATAGTAATGTAAACAAGGCTGAATTAGTATTTTCATAACACATTTAAGAAGGCCCGTCCTGGGCAGTATATATGAGATGGTAGGTAGCCTTGGCTTTTCTCCCGTTTTCTCCAGCAGTAAAGTACTTCAATATATGTGCCAACACCTGTGCAGTTGATTGAAAAAAGTTTGCATTAACTTATGTTTATATTTGTTGTTGTATCCTGCGACTTTTAATAGGGTTATTTTTTTTTAAAAAAACCAACTTAATTGACTCTTCTCTTAATTGGGTCATCCAACCAAATACTGAATTACTGGCATTTCAGTCCCTAGTTATTTCAGCTCCTAAAATCTTAGATGGTTCAGGCTCCATAACTGAATATTAAGCTTGCATTTCAAAATAAGAGAATAAGAAATTAATCAATTATATCTTTAATAAGAATTTTAAGTTTTTCCAGGAAAACATTATGATATTAATGATATTAATAGTTTCACCAGTTTTTTTTATTAAATTTTGTATTAAATTATTTAAGTATTTCAACTTAATTATTCACATTTCATTTCATATTTTTGCTATAAAGCTATTTCTCCTAATGTTTGATGATGATTTTCAATCATATTATACGAGTAAATAAACAACTCCGTGGTCCAGTGGTTAACACTCTGGGTACCTGAAATTGCAGAAACGCTTTTCCAACCCATAGGTTTGTATGTATGAGTTTTTACCGTTGGTATCCATATGACCAACACCCTCAGAAGAGTTTTAGTTATTTTAACTTTCGGGGGTAGTGCAAGATACAAAACGTGTCCCATTCTAGAGACACCCCTGGTTCTTTAACATACCTGGTCTTATCTATTAAAGTCTTATCTGAAAAAGCATTAGTTATGGTAGTGAAGGAGCTGGGGATTGAGCCCGCAATCCCTGGATTACATTGGTCGGGTGCTTTACCACTGAACCACTGATCTGCCCTTTTCCCACCTATCAATAGATTAACTGGTTTAAAACGCATAAGTTATATAGTCTAGGTGCGGTGGTTGATTGGTTAACGGTTTGGACTACCAATCCGGAGGTCCCCAGTTCGAATCCCAGTCGGGGCACTGTTAATTTCATAAACACTTTTCAGTGCTATAAACCGGGCATGTAAAAGAACCAAGGGGCCTATTTGTAAAACAGCTAGGGTCTGGTACCCGAATTCCCTTGTATCTACATCTGTCTCTCTTCAGCTTGCGCCTGTCAGGGATCTTGGCAAGTTCACCCAGGGAGAAGTCCAAGGGTCGACCAGGAATATTTAGCAATCAAAGAAAAAGATAGTCTCGTGTGTATCTGTGCTGTACACTTGGTGCATAAAACACAGCCAGAGTCTGATATTCGTATTCCCTTCCCTTGTATGTATCTGTTTCTTCAGCCTGTTTCACCTAAGAAGAACCACTAGGGTCGTCTGGGACGCTAAATAATCTAAACCAAACCAAACTGCACACAGGGTCAAAGTCATGTGTACTGACTTCTCAACGCTGTTATATTGTCAATTATATGGTATACTGTTGATAATGGGTTATCGTAATATTAATACTCGGGGTATTCCTTAATTGTATTTTCTTATTGTATGTGGATCACTGGTTGTTAAGTACCGAATGACCGAGCGTAATTATTAAACTACTTTCGTTCTTTAGTAGGCGCGCCGTCGGCAACCAAAAATAAAATTTACTATCGAAGTATTTAAGATATAATCCAGTGTGCATAACCCACGTGTCCTGCGACGTCATTTTTAGCTGCTGCGCCAAGTAAAAAAGCCCCCGACTCGGAGTTTTAAATGGCTGTAAGTATTTCATTTTAAGGTCTATTATGTTGAAATATAGCTTATTCTAAGCGGAAAACAGTCTTCTTTCCATAAATTATAATCTTTTCTTCACAACCTTAGTCGTTTGGTCCCCCCAAAATGAGGAAAATGCTCAAATTTGAGAAATTTTGGGAGCTTATTTGACAAATGTAAATACAACTTGTAACCTAGCCCATTACTTTATACATAAACAAGATTTCTATCAGTCTACGAGAGTTCATGATGATAATTAGCATCTGAAAAATGATTGGCGGTAAGAAATCTTTCTTGATAAAATGAGAGCCACAGGTCTTGTTACACCTAAAGAAGCACTGGGACTTTAAAAATAAACTATTTTCACACAAACATTTGGATAAAATGCTATACATTTTAAATCAAATGTGCTTGTACATTCAATAGTTATATGGAAAATCATAAACTGCAGTGGTATACATATAAACTGAATATTTTCTCCATGTATGTCCGGAGTGAAACTGTTCGGTTACACATAGCCATCATTGACCTTTATTATCACTTAATGTCTTTCATATCAAGGCCCAGTCTGTACGTTGGCAGTAGCTTGCTTTCATTTCGTCATGCAGTAACGTGTCCCTGGCTATCGCATTCCTACTTGACTCCTGCTTCGCCTCCGCGAAGCCGGCCAGCGTTGTCAAATTCATGGTCTCTGCAAAATCATGAATTATTTTATGTCATTTCTCCGAATTCGTTTTATGTTGTCTGTTATAGAAAAGCACAAAACTAACAGTTCGAGCCAGTATAATACGTATATATGCATATAGTTTTAGTTCTAGTGTTTGTCTGCTATATTATATTTCTCACTGAGGTAGGTGTATTCTGCTTGAAAATATACTGTCAACCATATCAATTTACTCAGATGAGTTGTGTGATTTGATTGCACAACATATAAAGTAATACGTACCTGTTATAAGCTATATTTCAACATAATAGACCTTAAAATGAAATACTTACAGCCATTTGAAACTCCGAGTCGGGGGCTTTTTTACTTGGCGCAGTAGCTAAAAATGACGTCGCAGCTCACGTGGGTTATGCACACTGTAATCAGGTCTGAGAAAATTATTGATTGAAAAGATATGACTAATTAAATAGAACTTTAAAGAAGTTGTAATACTTTTCCGTTTATATTTGTTTTGCTTGGATCGTCCATAATTAGGTAAGATTTCACTAAATGGTTTTCCATAGACTTACTGTATAGCCTTTCAGCTCTGTCAGCATACCCAAACATTCGTTGAGTACTTACACCCAAATAAATCTGTAAAACCACTTTAGTCACACCAAAAAATGCCCTTTTATATATACATTTAGTGATACTTTATATCTGAAAATTGCGCCAGAATGACGTCACCCCCTTGACTGCGGGATTTTTATTTACATTCTGTCAAAACATGCAATATCTTCTGACAGCCACAGGGCAATTTAATATTTATCAGAAAATTCATAAAGCATTTTTTTGTTATGCTCAACTATTGTACTTTCCATATTCATGGTAGAAACTTTAATGTTACCAACCATTTTGGACCAATCAGAGGACACAGCCATCTTATAGGTCCGCAAGTTCCCTACACAAAATTGACTGGTTCCAGGTCTACCAATTTAGTGAAGTTATACCTAAAGAAGCACCCTAAAATTTAACAAATTGAAATTCCTTCTATAAATAAAAATAAAAGCAATTCCAAACTATTATGTTGTTCTGTTTTGTATTTCTCCTTAAAAATGGCTTTCCCAGGCCATCTTGTATGTAGGCAGGTTGTATTAAAATATATACATCTAATATAGAGCAAAAAGAGACAGACAGCTATGAAGTCATAATACTATATGATGCTACTTGTATTTTTATCTTATTTTTCAATATTTTTCAAAGAAACTTTCCACATATATGAAACAATAAATGTCTTTCATAAGAACAGTGTTTTTTTCATTTGTCTCCTAATATGTACAGATTTAGGGGTCTTTAAGTTACCCCACCCACTCAGAACACAGAATTTTTTTTCACATTTTCTGGATTTGCATCTTTTTCAGAATACTTATCTGCAGATATTTTTTTTATTGGTCATTATGTATAAATACACTAATTATGAACAACATTCAGCTTATCTAAGCAAATATCAGTCCCTGTCAGTACCCAGCTCCAATATGACACACCCACTTCAAGAAGAGTCAGATTTATCTACAAAAAACAATGAGGATGCTCTCACAGTAACAGGGCTGGACATATCATATAACCATACCTACACACATCATTGTTTACAGAATATCCCCAGTATCAGTCTGTTAGTTGTCAGAGTATAAAAAGTTGTGTTTTGAAAATAAAATGGGCAAAGGAGATAGAAAAAGAAGACGCTTAGGCTTCAAAAAAGGGAATAAATTTAGTCCGCGGAGAGGGTTAAAAGTAGAATTTCAAAGATATATTGAATTTTGTCTCAAATTAAAAAAAAAACTGTCTGCAGCAGGCCTATGTAAAAAAATCATTCAGTCCAAGGGAGACAACTCAAATAGCAATATTAGTACTAATATAAAGAAAGAAACTTCATAAATCATATAAATTCAATACAGACCCCAAATTTAAAATGCTTATACAGTTTTATATTAGATTTTTTTGCATTTACAGGGCAGAATCCAATTCCTACAGATTACTGCATTGCCAGAAACTTTGGAACATGGTTAATGAAGTCACAAGAGAACATCTTGCCAGGAACAGCAACTGCCCAGGAAGCCTAAACTTTGATTTTAAAAGATAACAGAAACGTGGCCTGTGTTGGAGAGAGAGTGTTATTTGTGACAAATGCGGTTACAAGTCAAATATATACAGTCTGTATGAGGAAGTAGAGACTGGTTGTCGTGGCAGACGGGCTGCAGCTGCCAATGTTGGTTTAAACATTGCCATGACACAAACACCTATAGGAGTAACCGGTGTAAGGAAGCTCCTTTTAGCAAGTAATATACCTGCACCATCTATAGTTGGTATGCAGAAAACAGCTAAAAAGGTTAATAAAGTGATAGAAAATGCCAACATTACAGACATGCAAGAGAGACGGCAACAGTTAAAATTAATCAATAAAATACGGGGACGAAGCGAGAACGAGATCTCGGTCCAAGCAGACGGGATGTATAACAACAGTCTTTGGTCTGGTGTGACGCGCACACCTTATCAACCAGCCACACAAATGGCATACATCGTTGCTGAAAATGTGACGGGCAAACATCAAATTATAAATGTTGAACTTGTCAACAAGCTTTGCTCGAAACATGGCTATCACACGCAGGAGGGTAATGAATGTGATATTAACCCTCTAGAGCCCAATGTTGCACAGATGCAACAGCACATCATAAATGTTCACTCTGCTATCAAATTTGGCTTATTTACATTTTGAAGACTATTCTTAGTTGTACTTGGCATGTATGTGTAACAAGACAAGTATGTTCCAAACACAATTTTCATGATGAGTTATGTCCCCTTGTTATACATCCGCCATTTGTACCAAGAAAATTGAAAACAATTATTGACTTGTTTTAACAGCTGTACTTTTAAAAAGGAAAAGAATTAGTTAGCTGGTATTTCTGTGTTCAATCATGGAATTAAAGCTCGATTTTTCACTTGGTAACAATGATTTCTCTATGTCTGGCATATATTTCGAAGATTCATTTTCAGAATGTGCATGTTGCACCTGTGCAACATTGGGCTTTGTGAAAAGTAAACTTTACAAGCACATCATATAAGTACATTACTTTCGCAGATAACTGTTTAAATTTCTGCCTTAAATTGTATTTTAAGAATAATTGTAATACATTCCGATAATTTTCAAATCTTTTCTACTTGAAATCCTGTCCTAGCTACTATGACTAAATAGCAAGGTTTGAAGAATTTCAAAATTTTTCACATTTAGAGTGACCTTGACCCATTTAAACAACTTTGATATGATTATTTGATCTTAACCATTGCCCTAGTCACTCCATAAACAATATGTGTCATTAAATGTCTATCACTAGTGTTTTTGTAAAATTTGACAGTGAAAGATTATAGAATTTGCGAGTTAATCAAAGCTTAGTTGGACTACATTTTTGAACCCAGTCAGTGACCTTGACCTTTGACATTGGGACCCAGGAAAGTATAGCGGTCAACTATTGCCCATGACTAACGTCCGTATCAGAGTAGACTTTAGTTCAATGTTGGGTTTTCTTTGAAGTCCCCTAATGTTGATGGGGTGTCAAACCATAATTTTTCCATGGCAGAGGCTTTGTAGAAGTCAATGAATGTATAAAGAGGCTCAACTTTTATTGGTATATGAAATTACCTGTGTATAAGTATTTTCTTCAATCAAATAGGTGTCAATCATCTTTAATTAGGTAATGATAATTATAACTAAGTCCTAAACTAGTTTTACGTACTAATGTTGCACTGGTGCAACATATACCGTAAAAGCCCAACGTTGCACTCGTGCAACACCAAAAAAAATCTTTACTAAGAACAGTAGACACAAAATTGTTTGGTTATTGAGTACGACTCATCAGTGCCTCCTTATAAACAAACAATCAGAATTTTCCAACAATGGTGACATGGGTTGGGTTCTAGAGGGTTAAGTCTGCTGACTGTACTGCTACAACCTCCATAGAAACATCAATAGGAGATGAAAAGCGCTGGGTAAACTTGTACTTACTGGCCTCCTGGAAGATGGTTTAACTGTGAAGTATATCACTACAGACCAAGATACTGCAGCACATTTAGCTGCCACAGAACTGTACGAAGAGAAACTCACAACAACTGAGCCAATCTTCCAGGTTGACACGCGACATTTATCGGCAAGTCACAGAAAACAAATGAAAGCCAATTCAGATGTATTAGCTATGATGCCTGGGAAAAAATTAAAATACAGACAGTACCTACAGAACAGATTCTCTACAGATCTGAGCAAGCGATGCAATGCAGAGTATCAAGCAATACACAAGAATGAAGCTGGGGACTACACGGCAGTTTCCGAGAAAATGAGCCTTGCAATAAATGCCATAAAGAGATGTTACGGTGCCGACCACAGCTGGTGTAAGAGATTTTCACTTATTTGTCAAGGCGAGCAGGATTATTTGAATAAAAAATTTAAAATTGACCTAACAAATGAACACTTTGAACAAACACTCCTTCAGTGTATTTCATACAGACTTGGCACTGACATTCTGCAAAAGACCAGACTCAATACCAACAGTCAGAAAGTTGAAGCAACAAATAGATGTTTACGTAAAAGCTTACCAAAAAATTCCACTTTTTGCACGCAACTTTCCCGGCAGAGCACACAGTGCTATTCACAGCGTAAACAATGGGCCTGGTGAGTCAATCCGCAAGCTCTGTCAGAAGGCAGGCTGTCCGATTCCTTCTGATGGACAGGTAGCCGCAGCTCTAAACAGTGAGCAACGTCGGTCTGAATTGAAGAAACAACAAGCAAAGTTACTAGTGAACAAGTCAAAACGCATTAAAAAGGCAACAGAACGGTATAGACTGTATGAGAAAAACCACGAGAGAATTAAATATATTCGATCTCAACTAGCTCGTAAATTGAGAATGAAAAAGTCAGAAAAGTGTAAGCCGGAAGCTCGGCATTCAAGGTTTTCAGTGAAGTGTTCTACATCAAGTGAACATGCTTACTCCAGAAATTTAACAGGTGTTACTGCAAAATCAGGCAGGCGGGCAAATGTAGACCGTCGCACTGTCCAACAATCTTACAACGTGAGCGTTCAGTATTCTGCTCATGCGTTTCCAAGCACAAGTGCTGTGGATTCACACACGCCCTACGATCGCACAAATGGCTAACTTCAAGGTCTGCCCCAGTAACACTGTGCCTTGGTATTTGACTGCACACCAGTCTGTGCTGAATGCTATAGGCCACTCTGTGAGCCTGTTCCATAGTGGCAAAACCATTTGGCCAAGAAACACGTTTCCTACCACACCCATATCGGTCCTTGCACCCCTCCCACTCTATACACCCCCCTCCATAGGTTTACACTTGTTTTTAAAACTTTTTTCTAATTTTCCCCAGAATTGTTCCATATTTTCAATGCCTGAAGCCATGATTTTACATATGATCACTAATTCCCACCAAAAAGTGTATATTACCTTGTCAAATTGCATCACATGCACGTGCATTCTCCCAAACATTGATTATATTTAGGTAAGACTTCACTAAATGGTTTTCCATAGACTTACTGTATAGCCTTTCAGCTCTGTCAGCATACCCAAACATTCGTTGAGTTCTTACACCCAAATAAATCTGTAAAACCACTTTAGTCACACCAAAAAATGCCCTTTTTTATATACATTTAGTGATACTTTATATCTGAAAATTGCGCCAGAATGACGTCACCCCCTTGACTGCGGGATTTTTATTTACATTCTGTCAAAACATGCAATATCTTCTGACAGCCACAGGGCAATTTAATATTTTATCAGAAAATTCATAAAGCATTTTTTGTTATGCTCAACTATTGTACTTTCCATATTCATGGTAGAAACTTTAATGTTACCAACCATTTTGGACCAATCAGAGGACACAGCCATCTTATAGGTCCGCAAGTTCCCTACACAAAATTGACTGGTTCCAGGTCTACCAATTTAGTGAAGTCATACCATAACGTCCGCAAACATGTCTGGTGTATTAATCACATCCTTCCAACTAAATTCATATACTTATATCATAGCCACCATACTAATCATAACATGGTTTCGAATTGAGATAGGTACACATAACATGTGTATTGTTTCATCTCATGCATGTTACGGAAGATGCGGAGACATGAGAATCATATAGTAATTTGGTGAAAGGTAAATTACTGGATTTTCTGGTTTTGTGATAGGATTTCCTTAACAAAATTTTCAAAAATATTCAATATCTCGGACAAAGGTCACGTGACCCAGGACATCATATTTTCATATTCGGCCATTTCGTAGCCCTGTAATATACCGACCCTGATTATGTTAATAAAATGAAATAATAAAAAAAAGGAATCCGCACAAAAACACCGTTACGGTAATATATAAGTATATTCTCCATTACTTTATTGAAATTAAACTTAGCGTATTTGTTTTCGATTAACAAAATTGAGATACTCTAAATACAGCATCAAACTACACAAGCTTCTATGTTACACATGACTTGTATAGAATGTTATTCATAATTATTATAACATAATATTTTTATCCAGTTTGTACAAAATGATTTTGGGTTGAAGTACGTCACAAATGATGGTTTGTGTATAGAAGGTATTTACAAATCTAGACACAGGTCCTTGGTTCAATTCTTAGGCCGCTAAAGCTCGTTTTGTATATTATAGGTCAGTTGTATGCTTAAAGTTTTTATGCTTCTAAGCGTCTTAAATGTTATAAACCTTTGAATCCGAAATAGGCACTCAGACATTTAGAACGATCCGTTGCTCTTCCAGAGTTCTAGGGTTGTTGTAGCTTTTACGAAGTTTATAAAGTGTTGGTAAAAACAACTAGTTCATGTCATGGATACTATATATTGCATCTTAATGTCCTGCTACCCTAGAACGGTTGGTTTTAGATAAAGGGTTGTAGCAACAGTCTTTTTCTGTCCCCTGAACATGGACTGCATTTTAAATTGTCTATGGTAGTTAATATAAATAATTCACATAATTCTATTCAAAATCATATACTGAATAAAATAAAACCACCCTTGCAAAAGTGTCGTCAAAAATCCAGAATAAGCAAAATATTTTTAACTTTTTACGATACGGTTGATTTCTTACTGTTGTATATAGGGCACTCGCAGTAGGCTTGGTATTAGTAGTTAGATACGGAAATTTCATCTATGCATAAAACTTTAGAAACTGATTAATAGTCTGGCATCTTATGACTAAGCAAAATATTTTATTTCATTTTCAAAAATAATATATCTTGGTAAAATATTTCAAATGAATTTACAAAAGTGGAATACTGTTTTAAAGGTAAATACTATTTGATAGCTCTTAAAGTTAAGAAGGGGCGCAACTTTCATACGGGTGTAGCACGTTGATTATGACTGTGTAGCGATATTTAATTCTGTAATGAACACCGTCCATTTGCATTTGACCCTTTCCAGAGGGTCATACTCACCCCTTATTCCATTAAAGGATGGGGTATAACCGAACGTTTCCAACAGCTAGAAACAATATCACTTTGCAATATAGTACCGATATCCATAAAATCCTTGTTTTTTTCTTGGTAACAGGTTATAAGGGGTCTAAAGTTGACATTTCAAAAGATAATAAATATAGCAATAAAAGCCTTGCTTTTCTTTTTAATGCCTTAAACTTTGCCCTGTTTAACAAATTTTAGAAAACAGTGAAACATCAAACGATGACAAGTGAGAAATATAAAGTTGCTTTGATGGTTCAAATGGTGTAACCGAAGGACTACAAGTTTCGAATCCAGTCAGAGGCAGACAAACCGAATTCGGCTAGCATTCTTGAAATCGACCTATCTACATTAGTTTAGCCGAATTCGTTTAGTCAATGAATCCAATAAGTTTCGGACTTATTGCACACATCTATCACTTTTACTTATCAAATACCTGAAATTATTAAATGCGTATTGTAAGATTAATGTTTGCCATGTAAAAAGGGTAATGTTTCTGTTTACCTACGAGTGATATCTTTCAAATATTCTACATGGATATTTAAGGAAACGTATATTGACCCCCTTCATATTATGTTCTACATTTTCTTAACTTACCGAGATATGCGTGTATTATATTTAAGTCATCAAATATGTGAGACTAAATGATTTGTTGAAGTATAACATATAAAGGAAATGTAGGAGATATTTGTGCTGGTTGTAATTTTTGTAGATGTAGGTTGTTTTTTTAATGTGTTGCAGTTCGTGATAATTTTGCCAACAAATATCATTTTATGAAAATAAGCTATTAAATTAACTGGGAATAAACTTAAGAATAATATATGACATGTTGTATTAAACTTAGTCTAATGAGTTGAATAAATCCTGCAAAAATAAAAGTGACAGAAAAAACAAAGAATTGATATATATCTTCAAAACTGTTTAATTTCTCCACCTTTAAGTTTAGAAATAACAAATCAATCATAAATTTTCAGTATGTAGATCTAATACAATAAAATTGGTAAAAAGGATATGATTTACTGATCAAACTTATTTCTTAATTTAAATACAAAAGAACAACTGTAAATCAGAACTTTGTATCTTCGTTCTTAGATAGACCGTTAAAATAAGGACCATTTATATATAGGCTCAAAATAGAAAAATAGTATTTCTTATTAATTTAATCTATATATATATAAAGGGGGTCAATATACGTTTTCGTAGATATTCTATACTGGCGTTTCAAAAGTTTCACATAATATTCGACAGGCATATTAAAACAAAACACAAGTGATCGTAGGTTTTAATACAAATTCCCGTGTATATACTAGTTGTAATACCACTCAAATATAACGTTTTGTATTGTAGTGCGTTGGTAATGTTATACCATAATGATAATTGAAGCAAATCGTTTATGAAAATGACCTACATTATGATGACATTGCAGTAAGCCACCATATCGTCATCTACAAATGTATGTATGAGAGAAACGCCGATTTAAATATCTTTGTTAGCTCACGCAAATAGCTTTAATGATGTTTATGGGAAATTATCAACACATCCATATTATTTTAAAGCTCCCTACCCAGAAAAATCAATCAACTCACACAATATGTTTTAAAGATACGTTCAGAAATTGCACGAGCTGGTTTCCATTTCAAATGAACGAGCCAATCATATTGTTAATTTTCTCCAATTTGCGACAATTCACAATATGCTAGATCATTGCAGAAAAAAGGTCCTTAGTTCAATTTGTGGGTCCTCTAAAAAGTGGCTTAAGCTCGTTTTGTATATTATAGGCCAGTTATATGTTTAAATATCAAATGAATTAGCCGATTTCTACACAAATCATCGCATTTACAGTAAATTCTGAGCATCCGTCCGTCAGTACAAGTCAATTAAAACGTCCGCGCCGGTGATTTTAACATAAACTGAACATATTTCAGTTAGTTATTTTAAAGCCATTTATGAAGAATGAGAATTACATGATTAAATATAAGGGCTTCAGCGCTTTTTTTTATAATTTACACACTGTCCACTCGCATACGCTGAATTTTCCATACAAACGGCTGTTGGTGCAAAGTCGGGAAAAAAATAAATATCATTTTTGTTTCAGTTAACTATTTTGAAGCTTTTAAAAAAGTTTAGATTATTAATCTTGCAATATCCGTACAGTTGGTTTGCAGTTCGCAGTTCGCAGTTCGCAGTTCGCGATTCGAATCGCGAACTGGCAACTAAGAAATCAGTTTGCAGTTCGCGATTCGAATAGCGAACTGCGAACTGACAACTACTCTGCAGTTCGCAATTCGAATCGCGAACTGGCAACTAGTCTCTAATCAAACATCATACTGAGAACTGGGAGATACATGTAGTTGACAGTTCCCGATTCGCAAGCAATGCGAATTGCAGACTAGTTGCCTGTTCGCAGTTCGCAATTCGATCGCTTCAAGACAAAAAAATGGTGAGGGTTGGAAATTTTCAAAATTCTGAATAAAAAAAATAAAAACATGGACTGAATTTTTATTCATAATATACATACGAGTGTGTAGCTTGTTTGAGTATAACTGTGTAGCGATATATTATTAGTTACAAATGTATGGTGTATGGGGCACTCAAAAGCTTATAAAACAAGTATATGAAATTACAAAACATGATCTGTATCATGATTGTATTTAAACTGTAACGTGACTGTAAAGAAGTAATAAAAATGAATGTATACAATACATTTAAAGAGACTTTCAACATATGGGAACAAATCAAAAATGTAATTACAAAAATGATAAGATTTAAAGAAAGAGGTTTCGTGGAATAGTTAGAAACAGCTTCGAAAGCAGTCCATTTTATCAAAGATTCAAGTTTTGTTGTTCAATTTTCCATTTTAACTGTGTGAACTTAATGAATGGGAAACGTTTCTAGACAAACAATCATTGACGTAAATGACATTCATTCAGTGCGACATTTAGGAAAAGACAGCCTAAGGGAGGATTATATTATTGTCAACGGGAGTTTCATTATTTGGCTGTAGCAATAGCGATGTTAGTCCACACAGACAATTGACTTATCAATAAAAATTGTCTAATGTTTGAACTTTGAACGTTTTGTATCTTCTAATCAGAGCTACATCGCGTTGTGGGTCAATTAACATGATGATATTTATTTTTGATTTGAATCGTTAATGTGTGCAATAAAATATCACTCAAATAGAGTTATACACCTAATTTAATCTCACTAACACATATACGTTATGAAAGTTATGTAAAATAAATGTGTGTTTTATTACCGCGATTAGACAGGCTGCGTTAAATCTACAATACAACTCTGCCTACATTTCAATAATGAATATATTCTATGCTGCAAATAATGATCTCGCATCGTTATTCGTGCATCGTGTATGACGATTTCGACAACTTTCTCAATCTTTGACAGCAACAGGTACACGCATGCATGATAAAAGACGATTCGTGAAGTAACGGCGACGTGGGGATACGTAACGATGCCGGTATGCGAAGTCACGACGGAGAAATAACGATAGCAAAATGTGATGTCACGATAGCAATCTGCAATACGCGAATTCACGATGACAAAATGATGTAATATTTAGCTAGCGTATAGGTTTCATGCCTTAGTCTGTGCAATAACGGTATGTTGCAGCTTGTTGAATGTTCACCGTTTTGTTCCAGTACGCTGTTAGTACTTCAGTTAATACCCTAAATCTTTTTTTTTCAGGAAAACCCATTAGCACCATCATTTAGTTTTCTTGAGGATTTTGCTTTGGCACAGGAGACTAACATTTATGAGTTGCAATGCTCACATTAAGGCTCATGTTCTGAGATCCAATTACATTAGTTGCTACATAGCAAAAACACACTACAGCCTTACCTTTACCCTGTCAAAGTTGTGCTTTGCCTGTTGTAACTTCATTAACTTATTGTAGTAGTCACTGCTTGTCACGTCAACTTTTCAGGCACATGTACAGGCCTTAAGAAGCTGCCGTACAACATTTAACAGGTCAGCTCAGGTAAATGTTTAAGTTTTAAATTAAACACTTGAGATAAACATCCTTAAGTAGTTGTGTTATTCATAACTTTGCTAAAACTAAATTTGATTCCAGGCATATCTTGCACTGAATGCACAAATTAGAAACTTTTTTTATTATGTTCATGAATTAAAGCATCTTAAAAATCAATAAATCTAATGGTTTCGTTTCATTGAATGTCGGGGTGTATTAATTTTGTTTTCTCTCACGTTTATATGTATTTTGTAGATTTAATTGCCACTTTATGAATGTGAAGATGGTTTAAACCTCTTTGTTAAAAAAACGAAAATTACGACAAAAATCCGGGCATCGTCAACATTGTGATATACTCACAATATTTATAAAAATTTTGATAAAATTGCACCGAATGTTCTTATTTGTGTCTGGTAAAATAAAAAGCATGGCCATAAAAACACTTCGTTCATATAGCTGAAATACCATGGCCTTTTATTCCTGCTAAAAAGTAAAACGGACAACGCCGGTCAGTGCAACGCCGGTAACATTGCATTAAACAGAATATGCTAATTAGTTTACTTTGCTCCGCTCTTTATGTAGTATTATTCACTGACTGAAGAAAGTTTTTGAGAATATATTTAAGAACTTTACCTGCTTGGTTTTTAATTCAAAATCATAAAAGATATATACGTATCTATCAATCTTATCGTTGTACAATGTTACATTAAAAAAATTATGATATTCCTTTTGATAACAGACCATGACTGTACGCGATTCAATAAACCTTGCGTTGGACGAGGAGCTTCAGAGAGATGAAAGAGTTTTCTTGATAGGTGAAGATATCGCTGAATTTAATGGAGCATTTAAGGTACATATATTCATCTAACCGTGGATGGTTTTACATTGAGACGGTTCTAAGACTTCAACAGTGTAGACTACAAGACTGTCATAGTAATTCCTTGAACTATGTAATGTCTAAATTGTACTTGTCCAGGAATATATTATACGTCAAGTTGTATGTCTTGCCTCTTCGTTGATCTTAAGGTTAGTGATAGTTCGTGTCGTAATTGCCATGAAAGGTTTATTTCAAGAATGCAAAATATTTAATAAAATCCCGTTGTTATCATGCGCCAATATGTCAACTATAATTTAAATAATGTATTATGATATCCTATTTATATTTACAGAAGGAAACAATAATACGGCACAGATGTTACGCAAGCTTCTGATATTTTACTGGCTGTATTTGAATCCCCATATAACAAACAATTGATATATTTTGCCGTTGCTTATGGCGTTACTATGTCTATGAAGAAAGTACAGAATAGCATTAATATGTTCTAGGTAACAGAAGGTCTGTGGAAGAAATGGGGAGATCGTAGAATCAAGGATACACCAATCTCAGAAGTAAGGTATCATTTTAAATCACCTGTAACCTACTCTAGGAGTTATTCCGTTTATTGTGATATTGTGGTTGTTTTTTATGTTTCAAGATAAATTATAGAATTTTAATGTTTCAGTCAGAGTAGACATTGAATCATAAACTTAATTTTACTTTTTTTCGATTTCTATATTTTTGTCAAATTGTGTTGACTTATGTTTACTACTGTCATTGGAAAAAAGAAATTATGGAGATCCCTTAAAGATAATCCCTTGCCTTTAATAAACGTATCGATAAGTATTGACACTGTTTCAAGAAATTATTTCAAAATAAATCAAATTTGCCGACATGCTCCTCAATTGTACCAACATATTTAAACAAGGAGCATGTCTATCAAAATTCTAGTGTTCCTGTTTCTTTTCTTTGACAGTTACGACATTTTGTATTCAGTTTCTATATTTGCTTTCTTTATGACTTTAAAATTTTGTCTCAAGGGACTAAAAGCATATCTTGATGCATTGAAATATAAAAGTTGTAAACATTACAATAAATTTTATTTCATAACATTTCGATTGCAGATGGGGTTTGCAGGAATAGCAGTTGGTGCAGCTATGGTATGTATTTCAGTTGTATGAAGAGTTGTTTAATTACAAAAAAAGACTAAATAATTTCAAAAGCTCGTATTGGCTCCTTTCCAGTTAACTTGATAGCTCTAATACAAAAACGCTCATTGAGCTTTTCTATGTTCAATCTTAACTTTGACTTAATAAGTATAGTGTAACCTCCACTAACGGTCACGTGACACCAATAGCCAGCTCCTTACAACAGCCAATTTGCATTCCCCCATTGGTTTTTCTATATGTTTTACCTCCCACCAACTGCCACTTCCAAACTCCAGCCAAAGGCTACTATTTCATCCCGAATTGACAGAAAACCTCTAAAATGGCCAAGGAACAGACTAACCGCCCGTAAAATTTTAACCCGAAAATCTTTCCATAAAGCAATTTTCGGAAAATTTTGAGTTATATTTTGAACTGAAATTGGTTGTAATCGAATGCGAAAATCGCCCCAAAATCACTGTATACGTTCACAACAGTCGCCCATTTCTGATTTCCTGAGATGCACTGCGACATCCATAAAAAGGGCAATTGTAGAGTACTTACTGTTCAATGACACACTAGAAGGCCAGAAATGGTTCACTGTCGTATATGACAGTCGCTTAATATTTGATTCTGATATTTATGTACACCAGTATCCAAAAATTGGTTCGTTGTCGCAAAAGATGTTACCAACGCCCATTTCTGGTTTCCTGAGCTGTACTACGACATCCATATAATTACTGGTCTATAGTCATATAACAACATGTTAGCTACTGCTCAAGTTGGTAAAAGGTTTATGTTTTACCCAACAGATTCTTCACAAAACTACGGGTATCATGTATCAAACACAGATCTAATTATGTATGTAAAGCATACAATACAGAATGCGGGACGGGTAACTTATGCCGGCTTTTATATACAGTAAAGTATAGACCACCTGCATCGCCTTTAATTTTAAAACTAATTTGTATTTAATATTTTAAAGTATGTCACGATATTAAATGTCAATTATTTACATAAGTAATATTATTCCTCATCTTGACTTTGAAAGGTGCATTGATAACACTGCCTGAAAAGAGTTATAGTATTATCCCTTACAATAACACGAAACAAACATTGATAACTAAAGATGTACCCTAATTTCATTGAATACGTATAAAGATTCCTGTTCTGGCCATTATAACTTGAAATGCATATATTAGATTTCTCAGTCAAATTTCATGCAGGTTTAGATTTTAGGACACTGGAAGATGTCACTTTTTATAGCTATATAACTTAATTTAATAGAAAGCTGCAATAAAACATTTGTATAAATGTTATTATTTAATAATTTATCCTTTTTTAAATGCATATTGTATCAATTCTAAGTTTAAAAGGAATTCTCTGAAAACGTTTTAACTTGCGCTATTGGAGTTACCACGTTAAAGAAGTATACTAAAACTTTCGTTTAATAACACAATTTATTTTATATCTATTTTATTTATCCAATCGTGAACATTTATTTGCAACACGTGACCGTATAATAAATTATAAATCCTGTACTTTTTCCATATTTTGACGGTTCAACAGTCCCATGTTACATTTAAACATACGATAAAGCCCGAAACGCGTGAAAATGATCCGAATGAAAATCGGGTGATGTAGGCGCTCTATGTACAAAGTTTGTTTAAGCGTCTTGAAATCAGGATTATTTGTCGATTTGCTTGTAAACCCAAAAATGAGGAAAAGGCAGAAATATTATATTCAGTGAATCATTTTTAATTTCAACTAAAACAAGTTATAGCATTCCAAAAGTTCCTTCTAGGGCACATCTGTCTATATATATTATTGAAGTACAAAATACGACAGTCTAAGCAAATTCAGGCATTAGTATTTAATTGATTATGTCTACAATTTTTAATACACCACGTACCTGTTACTACGTCACGCTAGATCTGCTTTGATATGGTCAAATGGTAAGTTCGCGCCAATACTTCCAGCAACACTATTAGCATATTTTTACGCTATGCAAACAAAATGTAAATTAACATTCATTTTAAAAATTAGCTATTTGTCAAACTCACAATGCAAAAGCAAACGCATTGTCGGGCGATTTCTGCAAGTCCAACGTGCAATAGCTTACCCAGTGAAGTTACCATATAAAGGTAAATAAACACAGTAACGTAAACATGTAGCGTGTACGGAAAAGAATTGCTATAGGTTGTTGGTTGGTTCTATCCAATCAGCAGAACGCATTTTCAATATCACAACGTTTAACTTATAACGGATAAACACCGAAAAACGGCTTACGTGATGTATAGTTCAATCAAGTGTGTCTGTACAATTCAAACTGTTCCTTCCTTGAAAGGAACAATAAAATAGATATAGAATAAAAGGGTTATTTAACATTGTACTGTAATAGTATTGCTAATATTCTCTTACCTTTGCCGTTTTCTTTTTATATCATATTACATATGATTTCCGTTCTATTTACAATTTTCTGTGTCTTCTGTATTCAATTTCATAAAAATCAAAATAACCATTTTTACTAACCTATTAAAATGGCTATAATTATAAGATCTAATATAGACGAGGCGTTGTGGCAGTTATTTTGAATGTAGGAATTACCTTTAGCAAGTCAAAATCAGACAAATTGTTTTTCAATTTCTTCCCCAAATAAATGGTTTTAACAAATAGCTTAATTGAATTACAGAAATAGAAATAAAACATTTACAATTTATGATCTTACATACTTCTTACATTACTTATATTTCGGATAATAGACACACTTATTCAAACCAAGGTATCACAATTCCGTTTCATGTGACACTGCTGTCTTAAAATGTTTGAACATCTTTCTGTTTACATAAATTGCTGCATTGTGACCAACTTGTTTATAGTTCTACTATTACAGGAGAGATGTGAACACATATAACATACATGTATATCATATTTTTTTTTTGCGATTTCAGGCTGGTTTAAGGCCCATATGCGAGTTTATGTCTTTTAATTTCTCAATGCAGGCAATAGATCAGGTAAGTACATTATTTGCTCATCTGATCAAGTTGTGCTCATTGTGAGTTTTATGGATAGTCCGATGTACGTTATCCGGCGCCCGTAGGCAAATTGTTTCAAGCAGTATCTTTTCTTAAACCGCTCGGGCAATGATGATGAAACTTGACAGGAAGTTTCCTTGCTTGAAATACTAACAAAATTATTGAAAGACTTACATTCAACGCATTTCCGAAAGGAAAAAATTACAACATTATTGTATAAAACTGCATGCCCAAAGCTTAGATATTTAGTAATTAGCATCTAGTGGTCCTATACAAAGTTTGTGTAAATCATGCCTCTTGAGTCAGTATAGGCCCAGCCCCCGGTTACTTGATTTACATAGACTTATGTAGGAAAAACTTTAAAAATTTTATACATGTATATTTGGCTTGTAGTGTTTCCTAATGGTCTTGTACAAAGATTGTTCAAATGATACCACTTGGTCCTAAGTTGGCCCAGCCCCGGTTACTTGATTAACACTGACTTGTAAAAAAAACTGTAAAATTCTTCTTCTGCAATACCACGGGGTGTTGAGCTTAGATATTTAGTATGTAGTATTGTCTCTGCAATACCACTAAGTATAGAGCTTAGATATTTCATAGGTAGTATTGTCTATTAGACCTCTTCCAAGTTTTGTCAAATCATGCCTATAGGGTCAAAATTGAGCCTGCACGGGGGTAACTAGTTTTACATAGATTTAGATAGGAACAACTTCTAAAAATCTTCTTCTCCAAAACCACAGGACATAAAGCTTAGATATTTTGTATGTAGCTATGCCTAGAAAACTTCTACTAAAATAGTTCCAATCATAGTCCCTGGGTCTTAATTGACTCCACTCTCGAGTTACTGGTTTTTACATAGGCTTATATAATAAAATCGTTAAGAATTTTCTTGGCGCAAACCACGTAGCCTAAAATTTTGATATTGGGTACATAGCATTTCTTAACGGTCATCGGGTCAAAATCGACCCGCCCCGGCACTGGCTTGATTTTACCCTTGAAATATATAGGAAAATCTTTATAAAAATCTTCTTTTAAAAAAACACACGACTAAGAGCTTAGATATTTGGCATGTAGTATTTCCTAATGGTCCTGTACCAAGAGTGTTCAAATAACATCACTTGGGCCTAAGTTGGCCCCGCGGCAGTTGTTCCTTTTATAGAATTACACTGATTGTTGTATGCCGAAAATTTAGGGAGCGAACCGACGGATTGCATTTTGTTTTTCTTTCCTTCTGTACGCCAGACTGTTGTGGAAATATTGATACACCTGAGTGTATGCTGTTGAAAATACAGAAGTAAAAAACGTACAGGTGTGGGGGGACTCACAGATATTTGACAATGTAACATAATCATTTTGTTGTTGGTGGAAAATAACGACATCAATGGGTATGAAGCAGTACTATATTTGATGAATATAATCTAGAACAACTTCGACAGTTGATACATTTAATATGTTGTTACTTCAATGAAATTTTGTCGAATGTAAATTTCAATTTAAAACAAAGGAAACCGGCAGAATCAAACAAGATTTCAGCAGCATGTTACATGATTTAACTACGTTGACAAATTACAGGTGATAAATTCAGCAGCAAAGGCCCACTACATATCAGGAGGACAAGTAAGTTACGCATATTACTGAAAATTCCGTCCCTCATTTGATACAATATATATTAAAGACTGACAGGTTGGAGATCACAATTAAACATCTAATAATTACAGTTGGACCTGTGAGAGTGATCATCTCAATCAAGCAGTCACCTGTCTTAAGCAGCTAGTACTTGTAGTTTATATATTGGTTATCTTATTTTCCAACAATATCACCCACTGTAAGTGGCAACATTCGATGCATCGCATGGCTCGTTGTATTTGACAGGTTAGGTTGTAGTTTAGAATTGAAAATTTTCGAGGTAAAATGCTGCAGAAATTATATGGTAATGTCACCTTGGTCACAAAGCAATACTTGAGTTCTCAACTTCCTATGTTTATCATTTAGCGTATTCATCTCTATCTCTCTCAAGTGCAATTGTTATGTTTTTCATTAGCTCTCGGTGCCTATAGTGTTTCGAGGACCAAATGGATTTGCAATCGGTCAGGCAGCTACGCACAGTCAGTGTTTTGCTGCATGGTATAGTCAATGCCCTGGGCTCAAAGTTGTGTCTCCTTATTCAGCTGAAGATAGCAAAGGTTTGCTAAAATCTGCAATAAGGGATCCAAATCCAGGTAATTTACTTAAACGTAGACAGTCACGTGACGAGCGGCAGTTATAACATTATCAATTTCTGATGTTTAACTCACTAACATTTTACTTTTCTCGAGCCAGCATATACTCATTAAGTGATCATTTCTAGAATATGGCATGAACATACTCAAAACTCAGCTAAGTTGTATCCCGGGGAAAACCGTTAGTGTTTCAGCAAATATGTTTCCCTGTCGAACGGCTAGAGGGTGTCGAAAGCTAATAAAATTTGCGCACAAACCTAAATCTCGTTTATGTGTGGTCAATGTTTGAATTAGACAGTAGATGTATGGTTTCAATATAAAGTAAACAAGCTTCTTTTAAACTGTTCAAATTACTAAATATTTCATTTATTCATTCACATATTTTTTTATAGATAGCTAAGATTTTATCATGTATATATATTTTCGTTTACATTTTAATCAAATATTTATTACATTTATGGTACACTTAACGTAATACTAATGAAAGTAATGAGAATGAAAGTGAATAATTAAAGTATCTTTATTGTTTTGTTCAGTTGAGTGTGGTGAATGAGAAAAAGGGAATGTTGTTCGGTCAAACGTCATCACAGCTATAAAGTAGGACGACGTTACACACTAAAGAAACGACATCCTTAAGACGAAACATTGCTTAGAAAGAACACCTAAATCTTAACAAAACCACATGACAGTTTGGTGTTACAATGAATAGTAAATTATATGTCCTTTAGTTCCAAATATACGACTCAATCATAAGCACATACCCTCTGTCATGTACTTATTTGACTTGTCTTTCTCATTTCAGTAATATTTTTAGAGAACACCTGTTTGTATGATACAAAATTCGAGATGTCAGATGAGGCAATGGATAACGACTTTCTACTTCCAATTGGGAGGGCTAAAGTTGAAAGAAAGGGTAATTCTTTGGGAATTTCCAACGGTCATACTGCTGATTGTGTCCTTGGAACAATTTCTGTAGAATTTTTAAAAAAAAAAAAAAAAAAAAAAAAAAAAAAAAAAAAAAAAAAAAAAAAAAAAAAAAAAAAAAAAAAAAAAAAAAAAAAAAAAAAAAAAAAAAAAAAAAAAAAAAAAAAAAAAAAAAAAAAAAAAAAAAAAAAAAAAAAAAAAAAAAAAAAAAAAAAAAAAAAAAAAAAAAAAAAAAAAAAAAAAAAAAAAAAAAAAAAAAAAAAAAAAAAAAAAAAGGGGGGGGGGGGTTGGGGAGGGGGGAAAAAAAAAAAAAAAGGGGGGGGATTTAAATTTTTTTTTTGTTGTACAAACTTTTTTTTTTTTTTTCCTTTTTTTTAAAAAAAACGGGAAAATAAAAAAAAAAAAATTCTTTTTAGGGGAATTTTTTAAAGTTTTGACTTACGTATGTCTGCTCAAAACAGTGTGTATTTATATGTATGATAAACGCTATTTAAACGTTGTAAAACTAACAGTAATCTGTTAAATCTTCACAGGTCACGACTGTACACTGGTTTCTTTGTCAAAATATGTAGGGTTATGCTTATCTGCAGCAGACGAGTTAGCTGGCATAGGTGTTGAGTGTGAGGTAAATATGAGCGGTTCAAATTTTTTAATTTAATTCAGGTATATTGTAGTAGGGCTGTAAGGAATTAAAAAATTTAGTACCATTTATTATAAAAAGTTGTATGTGGTGTAAGGAAGATTGTTGAAGAAATGTCCAAATGTTTCAATGTAAAACACCCTTCTGAAACAATATGAAATGTACATCAACTGGCAGTGAATGTAAATGGCTATCTATGCATATTCTATGTCCTTACATTGTACCTCCCTGAAAGCTCATATAATTCGTGTATTCTTATTGTTTCGGGAAAGAGTTTTACATTGAAACATTTGACATTTCAATCGACGATATTCCTGTTCCTCATAATTGATAGACAAATCTGTTGTTATAATTTACATTTAGGTTTGGAGAGTTTCCATTTTAGTAAACAAAACGGTTTTATCACTGGACCAAATATGTTATAAGGTGAATAAACATTTACTTGATCTAATCAGGTCAAAGAAAATCCGATGAAATAACGAATGTGTATAGAAGCATATATTCTTAACATCTTGAATATTAATAAGGGCAGGATTTGTAAGTGGCTTTGTAATTAGTATTCACACTTTTACTTTTCGCTCATGGCGGTTTTTCATTTTATTGCGTTCGCAGGTAATTAATCTGAGAACAATAAGGCCGATGGACGACAGTGCTATCCTTAATTCTGTTATGAAAACTAGACATTTAGTGACCGTAGAAGGTGGATGGCCGCAGTCTGGTGTTGGCGCTGAAATATGCACCATGGTAGTTGAAAGTAAGTTACATTTGTTTGAAATTATTCAGCATACAATTATAGAGATTGCAATGTCAACTTTGGATCGTAATGTAAATAATAAGTATGCACATTTTCCATGACCAAGACATAATGTTACAAACAAAATAATGTGGAGAAACTTGATGGAACAACTGGTACTACTAAGTTTGTTAATAGCCGAAATAGCAGCATCATTCCAAACGACTGCCCGAAGATTTCCAATCAAACTTAAATATTAGGTTGCTGAGTAATGGAGAACATAATTGCTTTCGCTAAATGTAAGTTATTCCATTCATTAAAGGACTGTTTTAATTAAAAGTACAACTTATCCTAAATAAAAAAGAAAAAAGTTAAAAATTTAAAAGAAGAATTTAAAACACAGAATTTTTTTTTTTTATACCAAGGACGCAGGACCGTTGCTCGATTTGGCTCATAATGATCAATTCGTTTTCACCGAGTCTACAATAGTTGGAGTGTGGTCAATTTCTAAAAGTAGTACATGCATAAATATACTGCAAATTTGTTGTTCTATATATAAACAACTTACAAATGTTGCCGAACTAGGTCGCCTAATTCTTCGTCACGAGTTTATCGTAGGTCTGTTGTTTGACAAAAGCTCAGTTATTAGTATCTTAATGTTAGTATCTGAATAGGGACAACGACTCTTCGTGGTCTTTCCCGATAGTCACGGAACATTCATTTAATATATGTACATTTCTAATTGTTTCATAAGGGTGTTTTCAATTGAAACATTTGAATTTTTCTTCGACCAATGTATAATAAACAATTCTGGTCAAATGTGATTTGGACAGACCACGGCCGGCAGTTGTACCTGCGAGTGAGTGTGAATGAGTATCTATGTATATTCTAGGTCCAGTGTTTAACTACATGAAAGCTCCCGTTAGCAGAGTATCTAGTGCTGATGTTCCATTGCCGTATGCTAAGACATTAGAAGAGCAATCTCAGCCACAGACTGCCAATATAATCCGAGCTGTACGGAAGGCACCGAACGACATGACCTGCACCGTTCCAGTAGGCTTGGTGCATTTCTATAGGTGCATGACGTCCTGTGAAATGGATAAAATCTATAAGTTACAGAAATTGTAATGTGCTCGTTAGGTTACTTTGCACTTGTAACAAATTCTATCTTGTGTTAGGATATGTAAATTCAATTACGTATTACAGAAGTGGGATCCAATTACAATTACCATATTTAGTCTTTTTGAACTTATTGGGCGCTGCAAAACATTAGATCTAAGATTATGCTATTAGAATCTAGTATATAATTTATAATAATTATGTATGTCTTCAATAGCCAGCACATAACAAAACACATTAATATCGTTTGATATAAAGTTCAATTGCGTAACATATTCCTGCTAGACAGTAGATAACTTATTTATTCTACAAGTCTGTGATACAAATGTACATATACGATGCAGACACTTGTACGAAGCACCATGTGATAGCTGAACCTCTATTTATACATTTCTACCTCAATGCAGAGGTTCACGCTCGCAAATAAATAGAAATGTTGTTATTTATTTAAAATTACATTAATGACAATTTCTCAAAATGTTGTTGGTTTTGCGGATGCGGGCTCACCAGTTGCAAATTCAATACTCTATTAATGTCATTGAAAATGCACTTAACCACAATCTGACAAAATATCATGCCTAAACTGTGTTTAGTAAATTTCAAACTTATCAAAATTAGGTAATGTTTTTCTCAAATGATAACACAGAGACGTTCTCTGTATATGAAATAGTACCATCGAGACTGCGATACATGTTGTAGCAGTCATTAAGACTATGAGTTTACTTAACTCAGCGACAATCAAATACATGCTCGTTTAGAAATCTTACATACTAAACGTTTTTAAATCATACATCTATTTATTGTTTTTTAATATTGCCTGTAGGTTTTTCAATGTTTTCTTATAAACAGATTGTTATTAGTCCCAACCGATCTACATGTATGTCCGTTTCGGGGTCTAGTTGTTTGCTCGGGTTTGCCCGCCTGTTTATCAGTCATTCCGTCTGCACTTATTGTCCGGGCTGCAACTTCTATATGAATGGATTGATCTTGAAATAATTAAAAATGTTGTTGCCCATATCACAAGTTCCAAGTAACAAAGTAACACTTTGAGTTCAAACCTATCATACAGGGCTATGAAAACCTTTTAATGTTCGGGTTGTAATTTTAACATGGATAGACTGATTTCGAAATAATGTTACAGAGTTTTTATCCATACCACAAGGATGTGCCATGCACTACACTAAGGAGTGCTATCATTAAATGTTTTATAGACGGTTATGTTCTGTTTTTATGACTGATTGAAACGTATACATGTATATTCTAATTTTTAAATAACTATTCACATTTGTTTCCAATATCAGCCTGATCAACGTCAAGGTCACCTGTAATAGTCAAAGGTCATACGACTATATCTCCTTAACCCATGGAAGAGTTATTTTGTTATAAGCTAAATGTCCATGTGATAGAGACGGAATACGATATACATGTTTCAACCAGGTCCGATGAAGACCAATGTCATATTTAGGGTTAAATATCGTGTTTTTGTATCTCCCAAATCTGATGAAGGATTTCCTTGAAATTTTGTTGAGAATGTTCAGATCGTGAAGAGGACTGAAGAAAATGTTGACATAAGTTCAATGTCACATTTAAAGGTCAAGTGTTACCAGACTATATCTCGTTAACGCTCTGGAGGATTTTCATTAGACTTTTGTGAATAGTTCATCTTATCATTAAGAATGGCATATTCACTTATGGCGTCCATGGTTACGTCACTATATCTTCCAGCCCATTTCAGGATTTTCCTGAAACTGCACATACGTTCAAATCATCTTGTCAAATCCGGTTGCCGACTTTGTATTGCAGCATACCATGGTATTACCCCTTCCAATTATTGTTATTGTTTATTTGACTGAATTGTTATTCCCTTTTTGTTATTTGTATTGTGAATTTATCGTTTTCATTCTATAAGTCGTTATACCTAGAATAATATATGCTTGACATTTGTAATGAACATGTTATATTTATAGTGTCTAATAATTATGTTGTAGTCCCTAATTTTATTGTAAAAATCATTGTTGTTTTATGTTTCTTTATTGTCATTAAAGGTTTGATACTCTTATTCGCTTTTTCACATAATAGATGGGTACAGTGCACTTAGACAAACTGCACCCTTTAGGCAACCTTTTTTCAAAAAGCCACTTTTTATGCCCCCACAAAGTGGGGTGCATATAGCGTTGCACTTGTCCGTCCGTCCGTCCGTCAGTCCGTCAGTCCGTCCGTCCGTCCGTCCGTACGTCCCGAAATCTTGTGAACGCAACTCCTCTTAAACCGGATGGCAGATTTTGCTTAAACTTCCAGGGATGAACAACCTTAATGTGTAGATGGTAGTAAAGGAAGGAATTTTCGCGGCGACCAAATTTAACAGAATTATGGCCCTTTGTTGATTTTTTCACTATATACCATATAGAAATTTTGTGAAAGCAACTCCTCTTAAACCGGATGGCAGATTTTGCTTAAACTTCCAGTGATGAACAACTTTAATGTGTAGATGGAAGTAAAAGGAAGGAATTTTTGCGGCGACCAAATTTAACAGAATTATGGCCCTTTGTTGATTTTTTCACTATATACCATATAGAAATTTTGTGAAAGCAACTCCTCTTAAACCGGATGGCAGATTTTGCTTAAACTTCCAGTGATGAACAACCTTAATGTGTAGATGGAAGTAAAGGAAGGAATTTTTGCGGCGACCAAATTTAACAGAATTATGGCCCTTTGTTGATTTTTTCACTATATACCATATAAATAATTGAACATATGAATTTTACATTTTTAATTTAATTTAACATGTACATAAGGTTACCCGTAGATCATTTTAGGTATATGTACAGACATGAAACAGTGGAATGAAGATGGAAAAAGTATAATAGGTAATAATGCTTGTAGTGGTAGCTATGCTTGTCTTTGAGATGTGGTTTATTATCCTTCCTCCACTTTTCTATCTATATGGTGCCATTTATACTAATATATCTGTTGGGAATTAATACTTTGATTTAATCTTGATTTAACATTTGATTTAATACTTCTTGAATGAGTTGTTGTTACACAGTGAAGGTTTCCAAATATTCCATTGCTTTTATAATAATGTGAAATTAATTATATGCTGTTTCTAAAGCCCTAACAATTGTAGGGTGTAACTTTACATGATCAAAGTAATAAACCCAACCATATATTAGTGTAAAAGAAACGACGCCTCCCAGGGTGACACCGGTAACAGGATTGCTTGAATGTAGTATTGTAACCATTGCAGAACTCACTTCCCTCTCTTCACTCACATATTAACCTCCTTTTAGTTTTTGCCATGTGTATAATTATTTAGAGGAATGTATTTGGCATTTTTTATTTATTTAGAGAAATGAAGTATCTTCATATATTTTTATACAGCTCCTCGATGGAAAAACAACAATACACTTTCAACAATCCTGGCAGAAGTCGTTTCACCATGACTCTGGACAGTCTGTCAACATGTTCTTCCATGTATTTTCAGGTGATTTAATTGAAGTCTCCCACAATGTCTCTGATAAAATCTCCACATACAACATCATCAACCAGTGTATCTAGTAGTTCTTCCACAACAACCATGGCTTCTAACACTCCTGTCTCATCAGTATCCACAACACCGCAGAAAGCTTCCAGCAGTACACGTCAAACTAATGTGGACAATTTCTTTAGCATTACCCCAGAAAAGAAGAACACATCACAGAAATGTTCAACACTGCACTCTCCAGCTGGAAGTCTAAAGAAAGCATCGCCTATTGGAAGTGTTCAGAAATTACCCGCATCCGAATGTAATAGACAGTCTGACATACAAGACTTACAGAACAGTATGAAAAGCTTTAGAGAGCAGTTCGATACCCAACTCAGAGCAAGTCTGTATTCTCTGTCTGAGAATGATGTAAGGTTTCCAAATATTCCATTGCTTTTATAATAATGTGAAATTAATTATATGCTGTTTCTAAAGCCCTAACAATTGTAGGGTGTAACTTTACATGATCAAAGTAATAAACCCAACCATATATTAGTGTAAAGAAACGACGCCTCCCAGGGGTGACACCGGTAACAGGATTGCTTGAATGTAGTATTGTAACCATTGCAGAACTCACTTCCCTCTCTTCACTCACATATTAACCTCCTTTTGGTTTTTGCCATGTGTATAATTATTTAGAGGAATGTATTTGGCATTTTTTATTTATTTAGAGAAATGAAGTATCTTCATATATTTTTATACAGCTCCTCGATGGAAAAACAACAATACACTTTCAACAATCCTGGCAGAAGTCGTTTCACCATGACTCTGGACAGTCTGTCAACATGTTCTTCCATGTATTTTCAGGTGATTTAATTGAAGTCTCCCACAATGTCTCTGATAAAATCTCCACATACAACATCATCAACCAGTGTATCTAGTAGTTCTTCCACAACAACCATGGCTTCTAACACTCCTGTCTCATCAGTATCCACAACACCGCAGAAAGCTTCCAGCAGTACACGTCAAACTAATGTGGACAATTTCTTTAGCATTACCCCAGAAAAGAAGAACACATCACAGAAATGTTCAACACTGCACTCTCCAGCTGGAAGTCTAAAGAAAGCATCGCCTATTGGAAGTGTTCAGAAATTACCCGCATCCGAATGTAATAGACAGTCGGACATACAAGACTTACAGAACAGTATGAAAAGCTTTAGAGAGCAGTTCGATACCCAACTCAGAGCAAGTCTGTATTCTCTGTCTGAGAATGATGTAGGTGACGCAAAGGAAACCATAAAGTGTATGAGGACAACTTTAAATGCGTTTTACTCTCATGCCAACGGTTCACTTTCAAATGCTGTACGAAAATCTAACAGCCTTGAACAAAAGCAAAGAACATTAACTCAGTATTGCAGTACCCTTGAGCAAAAAAATGCAAAATTGACACAGTACTGTAGTCATCTGTCCATGGAAAAAAATGAGCTTGCGTCTAAAGTAAAGACACTAAAACGGGAAGTAGAAGAAGCAAAACTTGAAACACTAAACATGGATGTTATTTTCAGTGATACTGAGGACATGAGCAACTCACAAGACGATCCCGGCAACGACAGCATTGAACTGCTCAACAAGCAAAGCAAGAAAGATGATACCGAGGAATTAGGCATCTCCCAAGAAGACTCCAATGATGACAGCGTGGAACCATCCACCAAGAAAACCAAAACGGAATCCGAGGACCAGTGTGACAATTCAAACTGTTACAATGCATTTATGACATTAGACATTACTAGTTACTGACTTTGTGTAACCGGCACTTGTATACCCTCATGTTTGTTCCGTACAAAAGCTATCTAAACATTTTTTTCCTTCTCTGATTTAAATATATTTTGTTGTTATTTCATGAACCTAAGGAAAGGGATAATACTAAAGTAAAAGTTTACACAGATAGTTAAAGGGATACCATTAGGTTTCACACATATTTTTTCAACATTTTTCACTGTTTGTACATTCTTTTAGGTCATTATTTAACGAACAAAATGACCCGTTAAATAAGATAAGATTTCTTGTAGAAAAATATATATTAGCATTTTTATGCAAAATGTTATTACCTCCCCTTAACTTGAAAATATTCAAAAGGTCGATTATTTTTTACTGTTCTGGGTTAAGTCCAGTTTTTTTTGTGCGTAATGGTTGAGGGAATCAGATCTTTAATTTTGAACATAACATTCACTAGGACCAACGTTGATATACATGGAAAATTTAAAAAATGTAGTCTAACCTATGCTTGTCGCATAGGATAGAAAACGCTGCTCATACATCTTTTTTATAAAATTATGGCTTGGAGTTTTTTGTGTGTAAATCGTTTTTTAAACTAATATAATGATATTTAACTGATGAATAACATTTTTCTCACATCTGTTACATTCACCAAACCTGCTGGTCTGTCTTTAAATAATGCCATTTTAGTAAAAACTGACTTCAGTGAAGTGTGAAATTAGTTTCTGACATTAGTATATTGACAGCGTAGAACCATCCACCAAGAAAAGCACAATGGAATGGGATGACCAGTGTGACAATTGAAACAATGCATTTATGACATTAGTCATTACTAGTTACTGACTTTGTGTAACCGGCACTTGTATACCCTCATGCATGTTTGTTGTGTACAAAAGCTATCTAAACATTTGTTTCCTTCTCTGATTTAAATATGATGTGTTCCATGACAAAACATACCTTACTGACATAATGATATTATTGCACTATATAAAGTTGTAAATACTGATAAATCATTGATTTTCTTTCCTTCAAACATTAACTAGAAACTAACTTATTGTAAATAAATAAAACAATGCAAAACATTTTCCGTTGAAATATAGAAAAAAATGTAATTTCTGTTGCCATATTTTGCTCCTGATAGTCTTTATTTGTTGCAGCAGTGCTAAGATACATACATACTTTAAATGACGACGCCATAATGCTTTCATGGCGTTCCTGGCATCATATTGTTAAATGCGTTTATGTATTTACTAAAATAGTTGTAACTTTTAAATAAGTAAAGATATCTCCTTCAAATTTTCAGATACAGAAGTTTAATGAATGTTCTTCATGAATATCACATTATCTAAAATTTCTGTCAATAAGACATGTTTTGTCATGGAATGGCTTATATATTTTGTTATTATTTTCATGAACCTAAGGAAAGGAATAATACTAAAGTAATAGTTTACACGGATTGTTAAATAATCCCATTTTAGTAAAAACTGGTTTGAGTGAAGTGTGACATAAGTTACTGTCATTAATATTTTAAGGAAAACTTGATTGTTATTTTTTCTTTTCATCTTATACCTGTCCAAAACATTCTGTATTTTTAATTGAATATGTTTCTGTTTTTTCTTAAACATAGAGAAAGGGATTATAAATAATATTTTTTCTTTTTTAAAGACAGTAAAATCATTCAATTTTACACTCTTTCATAAATTTAAAATGTTATCCAAGATAGTATATTTAATGTGTATCATCCTCTAGAAGACTTTACAAGGATCAGTCAAATTAGAGCCACAGGGTCAATATTGATCACGCCCCAGCGTCACTTGATTTTTGCAGTGACTTATATAAATTATAGGAAAAACTCTTGTAAGAAACTACACAGTCTATTGCTTAAATGTGTGGTGTATAGCATCCTGAACAGATTGTTTCCAATGTGGGCTAGGGTCCATATTGACCTCGCCTGGGGATCACTTCATTTTAAATATACTTGTATAGTTGTATAGGAAATATTACAGAGTATTCTTGATAGATTACCACAGACATAGAGCTTAGATATTTGGTTTGCAGCATCCATTAATACAACTATACGAACATTGTTCACATTATGGCCCCACGGTCAATATTGGCCCGCCATGTAATTGATAATTGTACAGGTGATGGGTTAAAGACTGCCATGGTCCTCTATTTGTTCATGTTTTATCTGTTTGAAAAAGCAATGCAGCTGGATAATGATGTAAGTGTTTACCAAATCCTGAGCAATTTTTGATGATGATCCATTTTACATTCATCAGCTTTCATCGCTTATAAGATGCAAAGACAGAAATTCCTATTCTACTGACTAGAATTCATATAATTTTTTGTACTAGTGTAAATTCTGCTTTACTGTTATAACTTCATTTTTGTACTTTTTCTTCTTCTATAAAATTATGTTTTTTTACTAAAACATTATACATATGACAAGAAAACAACTATTTTTTCATTTGCATTATTGTACAACTGCATTGCTTTTTCTGGGAAAATGCGAATTTGCTACATTCTATGCATTTTCCCAAATATTCAATGTAAATGTTTAAAATTTCAAATAAATCATTTCAGATCAGATGAATAATGACTGAATAAGAGATGCCAAAAAAAGGACGTAAAAAATTCTACGCGGATCAGAAAAGGAAAAGGAAGGAACATATGCGCCAAGCTAGATTGTGTGCTGACAATGTTAGTGAACTGACTATAACTGAAAATGAAACCATCACCATTCCTGGTACACCTGAGTCTGAAATAAACAAAAGTACTTTTTCATCTATACCTAGGACCACGATAGAACATTCACATGACACTGTTCGTACTCTTGGGACCTCCAGGCAGTGCAGTGCTTCATATCCTGCTGAAACCGTGGAACCAAGTGTCACGGAAGATGACACCATTCCGTGCAGTGCCAGCAGTCATTTTACATCTGAGGTCAGCGCTCAACATTACACCAGCAATGCTGCTAGCCAGACCAGTGAGAAACATACCAGTATCATACCATCTGCAGATCCTGATTTAAGATGTCATCAGCAGGTAATGCTATAGTTTCTAACACTTCAGTTAAATACAGTTTGTGTGTACTGTTTATATTGCATTCACATTTCAGAACTGTTCTTTTCTGATGAAAATTATTTTGTTTAGTTAATTTGTTTGTTTGTTTTGGGTTTTACGTCACACCGACACAGTATAGGTCATATCGTGATGTTGCAGCTTTACTGGTGGAGGAAGACCTCAGGTGCCCTTCAGTGCATTATTTCAGGCACGAACGGGTACCTGAGTAGAACCGATGTTCCGTAAGCTAGCTGGATAGCTTCCTCACATTAAAGAATCCAAAGTCCCTGTCGGGATTCGAACCCACAGAGGTGAGGGGCAAGTGGTTTGAAGTCAACGACCTTGTTTAGTTAAAACAAATTTAATATAAGTGTATGAACTACAAAGACACTGTGGCACTATTGATGACATCAGAAAGCTTTGTTTCACGAGTATAAGACGTCCAGTTATTTGCCATTTGAATATTAACATGTATACAATGACACATCTCAAAATGAGAAACAGAATAATACATGCCTTTTTTGACTTTTCAGTCCCCGTTTTTGTTTTCCAGGTTGTACCTGTACATAAAAGCAGTCCTGAATACCTGTTACAGTTAATTGGAGATGAAAACACAGAAATACCAGACGATATAATTTCAGCAGCAATAGAGTTACTGTCGGCTCATCAGCAAAAACACCAGAATTGTTATGTTGGATTCTACAAACCTTCTCAGATACATTTGTTTACATCACAACATTATAGTGGGGAAGTGTTACAAATTGATACAATACCATTGGACAAGAATTCTGTGAATATACACCCATTAACAAATCACTGGGTTACATCATTTTACAGTGTCAGTGATAATCAGTTATATGTATATGACTCACTTATGTCAGACTCACATAAACAAGAAGCATGTAGGCAGTTAAACATTATTTATGGGAGAGATCTTTTTTCAAAAATGAAATATCCATATGTAACCCAGCAGTGCGCTTATCCAATATGTGGTGTGATGGCTATTGCCTTTGCATTCAGTTGCTTCCTCGGAAATGACCCAACATTACAACAGTTCAATATTCATAGTGCTCGTGCTCATTTAAAAAAGTGTATAGTAAATGGTGAAGTGGAGAACTTTCCAGTTAGTAATATGCCATTATGTGATATAAACAATAATGATTGGTTTAGTTCTTACATGAGTGACCAAACAATAAAAGAATCACAATAACAACGAAAGAACAGTTAAAGTCTTTTAGAGAAAGTGAGAAAAAGAGAATTAGAATTTTGAGAGACAAAAACAAGGAAGTGTCAACCATAGAACAAATTAACAGTGAATATGAAAAAGAGAGAATAAAACGAAACACTTCGAGAGAAAAGGCCAGAGTGGATCCAGAAGAATATGAGAAACTCAAACAACTGGACAGAAATAGGCGAAAGACTTCGAGAGAAAAGGTCAGAGTGGATCCAGAAGAATATGAGAAACTCAAACAACTCGACAGAAATAGGCGAAAGACTTCGAGAGAAAAGGTCAGAGTGGATCCAGAAGAATATGAGAAACTCAAACAACTCGACAGAAATAGGCGAAAGACTTCTGAGAGAAAAGGTCAGAGTGGATCCAGAAGAATATGAGAAACTCAAACAACTCGACAGAAATAGGGAAAGACTTCTGAGAGAAAAGGTCAGAGTGGATCCAGAAGAATATGAGAAACTCAAACAACTCGACAGAAATAGGCGAAAGACTTCGAGAGAAAAGGTCAGAGTGGATCCAGAAGAATATGAGAAACTCAAACAACTCGACAGAAATAGGCAAAAGACTTCGAGAGAAAAGGCCAGAGTGGATCCCAAAGAATATGAGAAACTCAAACAACTCAACAGAAATAGCCAAAAGACTTCCAGAGAAAAGGTCAGAGTGGATCCAGAAGAATATCAGAAACTCAAACAACTCGACAGAAATAGGCGAAAGACTTCGAGAGAAAAGGTCAGAGTGGATCCAGAAGAATATGAGAAACTCAAACAACTCAACAGAAATAGCCAAAAGACTTCTAGAGAAAAGGTCAGAGTGGATCCAGAAGAATATGAGAAACTCAAACAACTCGACAGAAATAGGCGAAAGACTTCGAGAGAAAAGGTCAGAGTGGATCCAGAAGAATATGAGAAACTCAAACAACTCGACAGAAATAGACAAAAAACTCAGAGAGAAATGACCAGACAGACAGATTCAGAACGAAACGAGAAACAGAAAGAATATGATAGAGCAAGACAACAGACACGTAGGATAAATGCTAGAAAGACAGGTTTTAGTAAAAAAATGAAACAGAATGATAGGAAAAGGAAAACAGATGAACGCCATAATGAAAATATTGAAATAGCTATAAGAAGGTTCAAAAAGGATATCAAAGATTATGCCAAATACATTTGCACTTGTTGTAACAGGCTGTTGTATCGTAGAAGCGTATTCCGTGTAAAGTCATCTTCTTTCCCAGAAGTACCTGAGAAATTACGCACACAGTGTTTAAAAGGCAAAACATCCGCTCTTAATTTGGAATGGATTTGTGGCACATGCAGGTCTTATTTAAACAAACACAACTTGCCGCCACAAGCAGATTCAAACAATTTGAAAGTTCCCGCAGCTCCATCTGAATTAAAAGAATTGACCTCACTCGAAGTTAGACTTTTGTGTAAAAGATACCCGTTCATGAAATTAGTTGCTCTTCCTAAAGGTAGGCAAAGTGGTTTGAAGGGCTCTGTTGTAAATGTTCCTGTAAATTGTGAACAAGTTTGTGCAAGTTTACCAAGAACACCGAGTTCAGCTGGTATAATACCTCTGAAATTAAAGAAAAGACAACATTTCAAAAGTCATGTTATGTTCCAGTATATCAGACCTAAGAAGATAGTGGAAGCATTATCGTGGCTTAAAACGCACAATATTCACTATAAGAATGTTCCTGAAAATTCTACTTGGCTGGAGGATGCTAGATCTCAAGATGAAGAAATGTTTACTGAATTGATTCAAGATGACACAAATCAAGACTCGGGCGTACAGAATGAAGAAGACAATAGCCAGCATGCATCTGAACAACTTGAAGACTCTCCATCAGTTGTTGATGAAAGTGATAGATCAGATGGTGACAGTGATGATAATGAACTAAATGATACAGTTAATAGATTAAGAGGAGTAAAATACGATACTTGTGTGCAACCTGTCAACCCAACCCTTGATGTTGACAAAAGTCTGAGCATTGCTCCTGGAGAAAACCAGATTCCAATGAACATACTGATGGATAAACATTTTGAAGAAATGGCTTTTCCTCATTTATTTCCAACAGGGCATTTCGGTTTTAAAGATAACAGGCCAGTCAAAATTTCCACAAAAAAATATTTTCAAAAAAGACTTCTAGACTCAAGCTGTAATTTTGCTAAGGATATTGAGTATTTGTTTGTGGCACAAACATTTATTGAAAGACAACAAATATTAGACAGTATGTCAATAGCATTGAGAAAGTCGTATACAGCAGGTGAAGATGAAGAACTTACTGCGGCAGTTGTCAGAGATTCAGCAAAGGTAAACAAATACATTCTAAAGAATCAAGCCTACCGCTACCTGCATCCAGTACGAGGAAGTCCACCATACTGGGAAAAAACTCAATTGAAACTACTATCAGCTATCAAGCAGTTTGGAATATTTACATTTTTTTTCACGTTGTCTGCTGCTGACCTAAAATGGCACGACACACTGCAAGAAATACTATCGCAGAAAGGTGTTGATGTTAGTGAAACCCAGATTGACTTAATGAATTGGGAAGAAAAATGTAATATATTGAGATCAAATCCTGTGACTGCAGCGAGACATTTCCAATTTCGTCTAGATATGCTGATGAAAGATATGATCCTGTCCGACTCCAAGCCACTAGGACACGTACGCCATTTTTTCTACAGGATAGAATTTCAGCAGAGGGGATCACCACATGCACATGGTATCCTCTGGATAGATGATGCACCAGATCTGGAAAAGAACAGTCCTGAAGAAATCGCAGCATTCATTGACAAGTATGTACAGTGCAGGCTCCCTGATGAGGACAGTGATGAAGAACTTTATTCCTTGGTAAATCAACTTCAAAGACACAGTCATTCAGCATCCTGTAGGAAATCTGGCAAGGAATGCAGATTTGGATTTCCACGGTCAATTTCTTCACACACTTTAGTGTCTCGACCTCCAAGCTTAGACGACACTCTACCACATCTCATACCCGACCAAAGAGAATGGAATTGTAGAATTGCTGGAGTTGTGAATCAATATCTCGAAAGAGCAGATAGCCTTGATGAAATGTCATATGAAGACGTACTTCAAGATTGCAAGTTACTACCACAAGTCTATCAACAAGCTTTGTCAAAGTCTGCTTCATCACCAAAGGTATACCTTAAACGTGATCCAAATGCTGTGAATATAAACAACTACAATGCTTACATTCTTCGTGCATGGCAGGCTAACATGGATGTCCAATTCGTCACAGACCCATATGCGTGTATACAGTATGTAGTCTCTTACATAACAAAAGACGAAAGGGAAATGGGGACACTGCTGCATGCTGTTGCCAAGGAATCTGCACAGGACACAATAAAGGACCAAATGAAAAAATGTGGACAGGCTTTTTTGAATTCTCGATCTGTTACAGCACAGGAAGCAGCGTATCGAGCTTTAGGTTTACCTTTGCATAAATCTAATTTCACCAGTGTCTGGGTACCTACTGGCTTACCATCAGAGCGGATAAGTCTTCTCAAACCTACATTTGTCCTGCAGAATCTAGAAGAGGGAGATAATGACGTATTTGTTAGTGGTATAAGTGACAAGTACAGCCAGAGACCTGCCGATCTGGAAAATTGGTGTTTAGCTCAGTTTGCTGCATGGTATGAAGTAGCACGCAAAGACTATGAACCAAGTGACTTTCAACCAGACATTCTTGCTGATCGATTTAATGATGCTGAAGCCTCTCCAAGTTCTTCAGTTGAAAATGCTCCAAAGTCCATACATGTTCCGTTATCATCATTTCACTGTGTCATGAGGAAGAGAAGAAAACAAGCAGTCGTAAGATTTCACAAATTCTCTGAGGAAAAACAGCCTCGTTCATATTATCATTCACAGTTGTTTTTGTTTGTTCCTTGGAGAAGTGAGAGAACAGACTTGCTGAATGGTTATGAGGACTACCAGGACAGCTACTTTGAGCAAAAAGATATCATTGACAAAAACAGGTCCTACTTATTCAAACATGAGAGTCTTGTTGAAGCTGCATTTGAACATTTACAGAATGAAGATCAGCCGAGAGAAGCATGGGATCAGATAGCAGCTGAAAATCAACAACAAGAGTATGACGCAGAAGATGAAGGAGCACAATCAGATCAAGAGCATGCTATTCTAAACCCAAGTGATCAGCCTAACATCCATGTTGAGTTACCTACACCGTCAGACAGTTGTGTCCAAGCACTGGCTATAGACTCAATGCCACCACCATTACCATATCCAGACTATTGTGCACATGTTAGGACTCTAAACAGTCAACAGTATGAAGTGCTGCAAGTTGTCCTTAATTGGTGCATTACGTTTATACAGAGTGTCGGAAATAAGAATGTCAAAAAACCAGATCCATTGCACCTGTTCGTCTCAGGCGGCGCAGGCACAGGGAAATCTCACCTGATTTCTGCATTATATCATACCATTGAGTTAAACTTGCGGAAAGAAGGAGACACCCCAGATTGCCCAAAAGTACTTCTTCTAGCCCCTACTGGAACAGCAGCATTTAACATACAAGGTGCAACAATACATTCAGCACTTCTATTTGCATTGAAGAGCCAGGCATCAAATAAACAATCCACATCATCCCGTCCACTATCTGATGATAAAAAGAATACATTAAGAGTGAAACTCTCTCAACTTAAATTCATAATCATTGATGAGATTTCAATGGTTGGAAGTGACTTTTTTGTTGACATACACAATAGACTGTCTGAAGTATTTGGAGGTACAGATGTATTTGGCGGTATTTCAATTGTAGCTGTAGGAGACATGTATCAGTTACCTCCAGTTTGTCAGCGTTATATTTTCCAACCAGCTCTGAATATGTTTGCAGCTTTAACTCTATCACTGTGGGGTACCAATTTCACTTACATGGAATTCACGCAAATTATGAGACAAGCTGATGACCAATCTTTCTCAGAAATGCTTAATAGAGTTAGAACTGGTTCACATACCCCAGATGACATCACATTGTTGAAATCCAGACTTATTACTGATGATACATGTTCAAATGAAGTTCACTTGGATAAATACTTACATGTTTTTGCTACAAATGCAAAAGTTGATGCATACAACATTCAAATGCTGAATCAGCTTTCAAGTGAAAAAATACATCTTAATGCTACTGACAGAATACCATTATCGTTGAAAAATTACCGGTTGTCAGACGATGAAAAACATACTGGCGGACTTGCTAAAGTCATTACCATTGCAGTTGGAGCGAGAGTCATTCTCACAAGAAATGTTGATGTGTCTGACGGTCTAACAAATGGAACTCAGGGCATTGTGAGAGAAATAAAGTTCTTATCAATTAACAAACCAATTGCCATCATGATTCTGTTTGATTCACCAAGTGTAGGGAAGAATGCTCGTCTCAACAGTAAAGTTGATCTGTCTGCATACAAAGAACCAGTTGTACCAATTTCTCAAACAGAAGCAACATTCTCCCCTACTCGTTCAAAAGCAACAGTAATCAGGAAACAGTTTCCAGTTAGATTGTGCTGGGCAACATCAATACACAAAGTGCAGGGGGCAACGCTGGACAATATTGTTGTTTCATTTGAAAACCGTTTCAATTCTGGACAAGCCTATGTTGCCCTGAGTAGGGTGAAAAATTGAACCAACTCCATTTAATAAGTTTTGATGAAAAGAAAATTGTCACAAGTTCTCACGTAAAGAAAGAAATGGAACGAATGAAGAAGGACACATTTCACCCAAATCCTTTCAAATCGCTTTCAGCAAATGCAAATTTGACTGTTGCTTTGTTAAATGCAAGATCAGCTAGGAATCATTTTACAGATATCATGTGTCATCCAGTTTTAAAGATAGCAGATATAGTGTGCTTAACAGAAGCAAATGTCTACCATGACCAGATCAGATACTACCAACGTGAGGGCTGGACCCTGAGATGCTTAGAAAAGTCATCAGTTTGTAACTGCCATGGAATTCTGTTTTACTGTTCTGAAAACATTCCAGTTGTATCATCAACTACATCTTACCAACCTCATATGGAACAGCTGTCTGTTGAATTATCTTCAAAACCCGGTGTCGGCTCAATACAGGTACTCTATCGATCTCCATCAACAGCACCTGCCACATTTATTACAGATCTTACCAGCACAGTATACGATAGGCAACCTGACATAATCTTAGGTGATTTCAACATCAACGTTGATTCAGTTTGGTACAGAAGACTATCTGAACCTCTGCTTAATTATCGCCAGTGTGTGACATTACCAACACACTTAAGTGGATCTATTATTGATCTTGTCTATGTAAAAGATGAGTTGCCACAGCCAAAAGTAACTGTATACCCAACATATTTCTCTGATCACAGCATTGTGTTCCTGCAGTTTTAGGAGACCAGACATGTGTTTCAAAATTTTGTTTTATTCAGACACTAATATTGTATTCCATCTGTAAAGAGACCAAATATGATGCCTCAAGAGTTAGGTAACTTTTTTATCATTAATACATGAATTGAGGAAATTTCAACTGAAACGCTATGATAAGAACAGAATTTTGTAGACATTAAATGAAGCTGCTCTTGTTTACGAGCACATCTGCACAGTGGGGGCATCCGTGTCCTTTGGACACAGTTCTAGTTTGCTTTAAATTTGATTTCATTTTGTATTCATGGTATTTCGTCGGGTGAAGATTGTTTTTGCGAATTGTAACAATAATATTATATATTTTATTATATCTTTGAGTTTCCCGAGTAAATTGCATAAAGTTTCGTCCGAATAAATTCGTAGAGTTAGAAAGGTTCTTAAAAGAGAAATTCATATCCGTTTTACTGTACATTTTGTACATCTGCTTCAAATCTACCTATCCGTGAAATGGAACACGTCAGGGTATTGACCGTTTAACTTCTGTATATGAAACATTTGCATACTTCATTACCTTTTTAAAACGATACGGTTATTATGGTGATAATATACATTTGTACTTATACTTGTGATCAATGGAGTGAAGACTATTTGATCATTTTTGTATTTTATTATATGGTTGAGTACGAAGGGCATAGTTCATAGTATCCCACCTATAATTACATAAAAGCGGAACTGAAAGCGGATACCCAGGATTTTATCTTTACATCACATATATTGCTTAAAGAGACTACTGTCAAATATATTCTCTAAGCACTTATTTCCTGTATGTAAACTACATGTTTAGATAAAACATAGAACTAGAATAGGTAGTTTTTGTACTTAAAACAACAAGTAATGCCATTTATAAAGTTTTTCATGAAGATAGAATGAAGCGGGGAAAGAGATGTCCATATATATATAAGTATATAAGTTCGTCACCCTATTCCTCTGATTCCAATTTAGCGGCCTGTAACCACTCTGTCCTTTGTGACAGTTTAATGCAATGGACTGAATGAATGATGAAATCAGGTTATACATTTACCACAATACGCACTATATTCACTTTGCATGGATTTACAATTATTAAAAGCATGTTTAATTTTTGTTTTGACTTCAGATTAGATCTACTTTTTAGTATATAAGATTTTGAAGACAGTGTATAACTAGGTTATACTATATCCTATACTTTTTGTATCGTTTTTCTGACGGCCTGATTATAACTGTTAAACTCTAGTTTATATTGTTGAGGGCAATACGAAATAAACATTGATTTTCATGTAAATTAGTGCACGTCTTATAAATAAATAGTTTGTCAAATAAACGTTTTTTTATTATAATTGTTACTATCTAATTGAGTGCTGTGATTTATTACTTCATTGACCGACTCATTTAATTATTTCATTGACTGGCTCACTTTACGATTTTATTGACCGACTCTCCTTATCGTTTCTTTGACTGACTAACTGTATTATTTCATTGACCGACTCTCTTTATGATCTCATTGACATACTCTCTTTATTATTTCATTGACCGGCTCACACTACGATTTCATTGACCGACTCTCTTTCTGATTTAATCGACCGGCTCTCTTAATGATTTCATTTACCGACTCTTCTGATTTCATTAACAGACTCTCTTTATGATTTCATTGACGGACTCTCTTTATTGTTTCATTGACAGATACTCTTTATGATTTCATTGACCGCCTCACAGTACGATTTCATTGACCGACTCTCTTTATGATTTCATCGACCGGCTGTCTTCATGATTTCATTGACGGACTCTCTATATGATTTAATTGACAGACTCTCTTGATGATTTCATTGACAGACACTTTTTATGAATTCATTGACCGACTCTTTTTATTATTTAATTGGCCGGCTCTCTTTATGATTTCATTAGATGACTCACTTTATGATTTCATTGAGCAACTCCCTTTATTATTTCATTGACCGATTCTCTTTATGATTTTGTTGACCGACTCTCTTTTTTATTTCATTGAATGACTCAGTTTATGATTTCATTGACCGACTCATTTCATGATTTCCTTGACGGAATCTCTTTATGATTTCATTCACAAACTATTTTTATGATTTCATTGACAGACACTATTTATGATTTCATTGACAAACTCTCTTTATGATTTCATTGGCCGGCTCTCTTTATAATTTCATTGAATCGCTCACTTTATGATTTCACTGACCGACTCATTTTATGATCTCATTGTCGGACTTTCTTTATGATTTCATTGACGGACTCACTTTATGATTTCATTGACGGACTCTCTTTATGATTTCATTGACGGACTCTCTTTATGATTTTGTTGACCGACTCTCTTTTTGATTTCATTGAATCGCTCACTTTATGATTTCATTACCGACTCATTTTATGATTTCATTGACCAACTTTCTTTATGATTTCATTGGCCGGCTCTCTTTATGATTTCATGGACCGACTCTCTTATTAATTTCAATGACCGACTCTCGTTTTGTTTTCATTTACCAGCTGTCTTTTTGATTTCATTTACCGACTCACTTTATGATTTCATTGACCGACTCTCTTTTTGATTTTGTTGACCGACTCTCTTTTTGATTTCATTGAATCGCTCACTTTATGATTTCAATGACCGACTCATTTTATGATTTCATTGTCGGACTTTCTTTATGATTTCATTGACGGACTCTCTTTATGATTTCATTGAGTAGACTCTCTTAATGATTTCTTTGACCGACCCTCTTTTGATGATTTCATTGGCCGGCTCTCTTTATGACTCCATTGACCGGCTCTCTTTGTGATTTCAATTGCCGGCTCTCTTTATGATTCCATAGGCCGGCTCTCTTCATGATTTCATCGACCGACTCTTTTATTCATTTTATTGACCGACTCTTTTTATGATTTCATTGACCAGCTCTCTTTTTGATTTCATTGACCGACTCTCTTTATGATTTTATTTACAGACTCTCTTTATGTTTTCATTTACCGGCTGTCGTTTTAATTTCATTGACCGACTCTCTTTATGATTTCATTGACGGACTCTCTTTATGATTTCATTGACCGACTCACTTTATTAGTTCATTGACCGGCTTTCTTTCTGATTTCATTGAAGGACTCTCTTTTTGATTTCATTGACGGACTCTCTATATGATTTCATTGACAAACTATCTTAATGATTCATTGAAGGACTCTCTTTTTTATTTCATTGACGGACTCTCTATATGATTTCATTGACAAACTATCTTAATGATTCATTGGTCGGCTGTCTTTTTGATTTCATTGGCTGACTCTCTTGTTGATTTCATTGACAGACTTTTTTTTATTTCATTGACCGGCTCCCTTTATAATTTCATTGACTGCCTCTCTTTATGAATTCATTGATCGACATACCTCTTGATTCCATTGACCAGCTTACTTCATCATTTCATTGAGTAAAGTCGATGTATTGGAGTGATCACACTGGCGTCATTTGCCAAGATTGATACGATATCCGGAGGGGATGCATAACAGTTGTGTTTTCAATGTTCATGTCTCGTTACTAATTTTTTTACTTCTTTTAACGTTTTGCTATACAATAAATTTTGAAAATTCAAAAAGATCTGAAATGCTGTTGATACTCATACTTCGTGTTACACTATCTTTTGAAAATGAATTATCGTTTAATTAACACTTAATTGTTATGACTGCAAGTTGCCACTATTATTCATGATAACAACAGTGCGAGTTACGCGCTCGCGATGTTTTCTTTATTTTGAATTTAAACTTTAATTGAAACTAATGAATAAAGTGTGCGTCAGTTTACGAGGGATTGGAAAAGTATCGTGCATTGTTATGCAATATCTACAAGACGTTTTACATCGGTATTTATTCACCAGAATACATCTATCCAGTATCTTCACAGTGCAATAAACAAATATCAACTGAACAACCGTGTACACTGACCAAACAAGACTAGCAAGTCTGTCACGACCCGTCGTCGGGTGTCAAATAACACAGGTTGAGAAAATGTGCACCGTGACCGGGCCCTTAGCTTACAGGGTGAATGTTCTCCCGACTTAGCTCTTCGACGCTTACATATTTTCTCCCAAATTGACCGTGACATATGCATCAGGAAAACAAACTTAATCATTGTGTTATCAAATATGTTTTTCGAAATACGGACCGGTATTCACTGGTTACTCTTCACTTATCATTAACATTAGTTTGGAGGTAACAACTTATTATGTTGAAAGATTATAATTTATGATTTTTCGACGTAGTCGTATACTTTTGATTTGAACTTCCGTTGGTATGGACGCGTTGCTAACCAACTTCGTTATAATGTGACCAATCAGAATCTGCAAATTATTGGCTAGCGTTTCGGTACCGGAATAAGCAGTGTACTGCCCGGGAGCCTTCTGAAACACAAAATGTGTATATTTTTTTATATTATAGTTATTTATAATAAATCATGTTGCAAAAAAAGAAAAAACAGAACACGTTATGTCAAGGTTTCTGGACAGTACGAAGATCAACTTTTGTATTCAACGAGGTGTTGTCCGGGGCCGGACATCTAGCGTCATTGATTATTGGCTAGCGTTTCGGTACCGGAATAAGCAGTGTACTGCCCGGGAGCCTTCTGAAACACAAAATGTGTTTATTACGTCACCTACGTCGACCATCTTTTTTTTTTAAAGATATTACTTGTTAAAGCTATATTTGGTCACCTTGGTTTATAGTTAAGAAAAATATAAGAAATAAGTTTTACCAAGTTATATCTGTTATTGACAAATACAAATTAAGTACATAGCCGAAAGGGGGGATTTTTTATTCTTGACCATGATAGTCATTTTTCTTACAGATTTCCTCTTTATACAATGTGAATGAAACTGTTATACACATCGTTATTATTTGGTTGGCAATGTTAATTTATCTGGGTGGATGAATCACTGATTTTTTATCTCAGTTTTGATGGTCAATTTGTACGGTAATATCACTTTAAATTTGCTTCTAGAATTATGTGGAATCTATATACTGTCCTAAACAATATTAATACAAACTGATAGAGTAACTATAGTTTCTGTTATATTCAATAAAGTTATATTCGAACGCTCTCTGCTTATATTGTATTATTGATTATCTTGTTCAGTTGATCTCTTCATGTATTAAGAGTTTAAAGTTAAACGTTCAATTTCGACTGCCTAACAATAATGATACATTGTATAATGTAGTAAATAATCTGTTTTAAAGCTATGCATGCTTACTCGTTAATCGACTGTAAACTTTTACGACTATTTTTCTTCCACCTTGATCATTTACACATTTAAATCTACTGGCTAATTTGCGTAATTTAATAGTTTCACCTTAGATTTATCGACCCTTGGTGTATGTTAACTGATTGTTCGTACTAATACGTCACAGTTAGTGATACGAATATAATCCAATAGTATCACAGCAAAATCACTACTTCCTTGTCACGAGTGAGCCGTAACTGCAAACATATCAATGAAAATCCTTGAGATTTTCCTATAAGGGAGTTTCAAGGTTGTTAAATCACCAATCACATTATCTTACAAAATAAAAACTATTACGTAATTGCAATGTGGTATTAATAGAAACAGGTACGGTATATTTGCAGGGCCATAAAACTAATATATTCAAATCAGCTAACACGGATGAAGACACATTTTAAATTTAAGAAAGTGCAACAATACTTCCTATCATATACTGTTTTGTCGTTATTTAATGTAAAAGTTCGCACGCACCTAAATCAAGAACAACTAATCATCATAAATGTCGGACAAATTTAAATATTGCGTGAAACTTAACTCGTTTGTTTTGGCTATCCATGTACACCTTACAATTTTAACTTCATCTTTTTTGTAATTTTTAGGAAACCACCCACATAATCCAAGAGAAGTAAGACACGTGCTTCTAGTTGACAGGAACCAGCCCAAAGTTTGTTAAACTGTCCAATCGTCACTGTTATGAGAGCATGTTAATATTTCCCATCAAAAGATATATTATTATGAAAATTTTTAGTGTTATCCCTACCTTATTTTGTAAAGTCAGTGATACTCTAAGCGTGGGCTATTGAACGCGGATAAAAGCTGGCGACAGGTATTTTCTTTTATTTATTTTAAACAAATTTGATATAAATTTTTAAAACATTAGTTGTTTATTTTCAAGATAAAATCGTTTATTTATTAAGGGGTAGAATTATAATAGTTTGGGTTAAAGACTTTGTAATCTAATTCTACCGTGTGTTAACGCTTCAAGATCAAAGTGTTAAATATTAGGGTGAAAAAACGTTAATTATATAGCTCCTTTTTTTAAGCTGAGACATTGTTTAAACACAAAAGAGATTTAACCCGCATGCAATTTGTGCGACTGCACGTCATATTTCAGCAGAAAAGCTATAAGTGCATTAAAAATGACTGTTTTGTGACGGCTTATGTCATTTTCTTTCTATTATTCCCCCACCCCCCTCACGCTATTCTGGTATGATACTTTAAGGTTTTAAATGACTCATGACTTGTCGATTTTAAGCAGTTACCTAATGAATTCAGTATGATATATAAAATGGCGGTCAAGGCTATTCGAGACAAGAGGATGTGTGAGATATGTGCAGTCTATGAAAGTGCTCGAACCTCTCGTTTTTATTTACCACAAACTACATACGTATACTTATTACGTGTGCTCATACCATGTTTTGCAATCACTCATGTACATGTATCTACGAGCTCGCAACGTTTTGTGTGGTTGAGCAAATGTAAGATGATTGAGTTTCTGTGTTGACGAGCAAAGAAGGTAAGCATGTAGTTCTTAAGACTAATTATAAAGACTTAATAAAATAAGTTAAGCGCTTTAGACACCGACATTGCTCAGTTCTGAGACTGTGTGATGAGATGTCATCTACTTAAACAAAATTAAATATGTATTGAATGTTTCACACTCAATTGTTATTTATAATGCTACAGATCTCAGTCAATGTTATCATCGTATAAATCATATTAAGTACTTTTCCGATAAGAAAAATCAATCATTTTTTATACTAATTTTGCACATACAAATGTATATCTAGATCTTTGTTATCTGAATTGATGTATTGTTCACTAAAGACAGCACAGTCCTTAGTCTCTAATATTGTTTATGATATAAGTAAAGTGAATGCAAACTGAAGAGATGTAAAATATTAAACATTTTGAAATGTTTTAACATTTTTCAATAAGTCTCATAATTTGTTAATTGAAACAGTTGTTGTATGAATCTTTTAAATCAGGACAGTTCTGATATCTTTTTGAGCTGTTCTTTAAAAGTACGGATTGAACAATACATTTAGCTTCATTATTCTGACATGTTCATGGTCATTTTTCTTTACATTATTGCAGCTGCTATAATAGCTCTTTTTGAAGTATGATTTCCTTTAAACACTCTGACACTATTTAACTATACGACTGGTCAGTTACAAAAGTATGGCACATTATCAGCTATCGGACGAACACTGTAGAATGAGCACAGTCTATTCCAACATTAGATTAGTTACCATTCTGATGATATTTATGTTTTTATATGCTATATATCATGTACATTTTCCAGTCTATTTTTTATAATTTTGCTTTGTTTACTGGGGCAGTTTCATCATCCTGAAATCAGCTTGATAGTAGACTGGCTCTAGAACAAAAATGATAGATGAGATATGTCAGGCTAATCCAACATATACATATATATTCATACGAGAGTGCATATGAATAAAGCATATCAACCTACTTTAATTTAGCTGTTCTTGAGAAGTGTACACAATGTTTTGCATTTACACACAGGTCCTTGTTTGCACCCTTTACCTTTTCGAAGAACTTTCCCGTGTCATTCATTTGTCTAGAGTTCTCTCGCTGTAAACAGTGGTAAATTTAAAAACAGATTTATTATAACCCGATTGTGAATTATTATAACATTTACTAATAGCCTAATAGCATTGAATGTGGCATGCACTTTAGTCAATTGTTATGATTTGGTCAACAGTATTTCAGTTCACAAATGTCTTTTTTGTGAATCTTCCCCAAAAGAACAACAAGTAAAGCTGCATTAACAACTTACTATCAACGACTAATAAAAAGGAAAATGATGCGCAGTTTCATGACATGTTGACGATTAATACTCAATGTGTTGTTAAACCGACAATCAGAGAACATACATAAATACATAAATACATCGTTAACCGGGATTGTTTCAGTGGTGAATTGACATGCTTTGCGGTGATGACATAGGAAATAAGAAAAACTCCTTGCTTCTGCCTAGAATATTTTGTGAACCGAGAACGGAGAGTTATTGTCACAGGCTTACCTCTTCCCGCCAATTAATGTCAAGAAATATTATACAGGAAGTCAACCAGTTTCATGAGAATTGAATTACTAAAATTTTAGTGCATCTCTCTAACACAGGTAGTTAAGAGGTTTCAGTATATGTCTGCTAATATTTTCACATATATAAAACTGAAAAAAAACGGGAAACCCTTATTTCTCAAGAAAACATAGAGATGAATGTCCTTGTGCAGGAAATTCAACTTGTTCTTGAATCAAGTTTAGAAAGAAATTGACAACTACTCAAATAGTATAGGACTTGTATGACATTCAGCAAACATTTTGCAAATAATTTCACAAAATTCAGACTTAAAGAAACAATAGTCCTCCATTGCAAATACTTCTGCTTAAACTGTAAAGATAAGTGTTCTTTTTAAAATTAAACAGAATCTGTGATTTAATACAAATGTGAGTGTTGATAACTTACAAGAATTATTTTCCGTCTCTTACTATTAAATTTCACCTGCATTCTTCGGAACAAGATTAAACACTTCTTTCAAGTCAAGATAATTACCGCTTTATCCATTCAAATGACATTGTGGATGCATGACTTGAAATGTTTAACGTTAATTTCTTTCATAATCTTCAAAACAGCTTTTCATATCCCCTACCGCAAAACGGGAGGCGGATAAAGGCATGTTTATGTTTGCCTGTAAGTCCCTCCTTAGTATTTCTTGTGCGGTCCATATCTCCTAAACATTTTGCAGGAAGTTTTTATAAAACATGGGTCAATTGTTTAGCTCTTCCGGGCGACGTACAGACACCAAATTGCAACTGCACCGTCCCAAAGGCAATGTTAAAACAAAAAATCAAACGTCCGAACTTTGCATTTCGGATTTGTTTAGTATTAGGTTTCAACCACGCAGGCTCAATTTATGTCAAACTCACACTTAGGAATACTTGGCTGTTCATGTCCGTCCCGTATCCCACAGCCTCATCAGGAATTTTCATAATACTCGCATCAACTGTTCATTACATTTGTGTCTTGTCTATTTAATTCCTTAAAGGATTTTAATGAAACTGTTGAAATAATCATCAGATCGAAACGATTTCACAGTGCTAAGTCCGTGCTCCAACATATTCGGGTCCTAACGGTCAAAGGCCACAAGACTATAGCTCCTTCTAACAATTTTCAAGCAGTGTATATCAAATATTCATCTCATCAAGATAGTCTACAGAAGCAGCGTTCCAAATGCGTCAGCTCATGATCAAGCTCACATTGTGGTGTCAAAGATCATCTCTTAAACATTATTTCATGTAGCGAGGTATAAAGCTGTTTTTCTGACTACTTTTTCAGATCCCTTTTCCCCTGTCCATTCCCATTCCTAAAATCTTGACACGATATGTTATAATGGGCACTATAAACTTATAGTCTATCTTAAAACATCCGTGATATGTAAATATAAACAAATAATAGTATTTTCTCCGAGATTTGATAACATGAAACTTTGCAATTTCTTTCATAAAAACTCCCATTTTCGTGCCCAAATAATGCAATTTATCAGGAGGCATATTGAGTTTGTATGATGTTCTATATTGTTGTGAAAATTATCTAACCACAATAGGCAGAGATGATATTTAAGAATAGCTAGTGTTGTTGCAATGAAAAGCACGGTTTTGATTTATAATCTGAATCATTCAACATTTACATAAACACTTTTTCATTTTCCTTATGAACTTCCCTGCTTCATGACCTTTTTGTCGATTCCTTTCATGGTTGAAAATTTCAAAATCTATACATGGATTTCTGTTTGTAAAAAGTTCATTTATAATGCACCTGTTATGGAAAAACTGGAAAAAATAATTATGCAGTAACAAACTTAAGCACAATAGGAATACTTTGTGGAAAAAGATTTAACATGTTCGAGAAAAAAAATGTTGATCAAACATTTGTTTTTACTTTAATTCACAACGTTTTCCATACGCCAAAGCTTGGGAAGGGTACAAATATAGCATTTTTCAAAAAACTGTTTAAGATTATCAGTTAATTCAAACTTTTACTACAAGGGGAATTGTCAGGATATAAAACGACAGAAATATAAAGTTGGTGTTACAATTTGGTGTTACAGACCTATTTTGTTATAACTGAACGCTCGGCGAAATCTAAAAAACAGTTTCTTTCTTTTATGCACGTCAACCCCATTTTTTTTTTAAAAGTCGCTCTTACTGTAGGTAAAATATTTAAAAAACCTTACTGTTAAGCACCTCTCAATAAAGATTAATATTGCTTAATTCACAAACCAATGAAACTTGCTAGCAATATGTCAGTCTCTTTATACATTTTAACAACAGGGACAATAAAATATGTTATTATTTTGATTTTCAGCAGCGGGCCCCCTTAAGTTAAATCTTTTCTCACTCGAAAAGTCTTGAATATGATAGACCTATTAACAAGGAAAATGTTGTCAAGCCCAATGAAAGATGGACGATCAATACCCAGGCTTAACATAAGGAGTGAAAACTGTTTCAAGTTTCATGAGAAATTAACAATTATTAACATTTTTTCAGCCATGTTTATAGCTGAAAAGGGAAGACATAATAATCATAGCTCAGTAAAGGATGCAGGTCATAGTTATCTAATTTTGTTAGAGCAAATTGTGTAAGTAATTTTGGTGTAAATAGTTTCTTTTGACACCAAATTTTGCCATTTTCTGCCAGCGTATATAAAGAACTGTTTTAAAGAACATCTATCAAGTTTCAAAAGAAATTGACTTTTAATTTTATTAAAGTGATCAGAATTGACATTCAGAATAGTATAACGTAATACAAATAGATCTATATTCATATAAATAAGAATTAAAAGTCATAACAGTCCCTTAATGTATCCATAAATTTTTGAAGAAAATGGAAGAAATGTTTTCTTTGAAGACTGTACAGGATTTGTATAGTATTACGGTAGTAGTAGATCTAAACTGTTCATGAACCTACAATGATTATTGTCTAAGCCACATTTTTCATACGGCACATATGTTTTGTCAAAGAACTTTATTTTGATAAATATATGTTTTTTCCTACATATTTTTTTCAAATTGATTCTGAAAACAATATCATTATGATGTATAAAAGAATAGATAAACTTTCTCTGAGAACTGACAGTCAGTGACATGAAATACCTGCTGCAGAGTATGCAATACCGCACATGTCGAATTACATTACATTTTCGTTCAGTTGGAAGCGAAGAAGTGTGATCACCACAAATGATTTAAAAATAGAAATTATATCATGAGGAAAGTAATTGGGTACACAGGAAGTGTTAGAAAATGTTATATAACGGCGTGGTAAAAGGAAGTTGCGACTCTGTCTACGGGTGGTCGTTCATTTTTTCGCTGTCCACAAGTCAATAATTTATTACAACTTGCGCGCAATCAAGCTTATTTCTTAAAAATGTACTTATTTTTAGCTCGACTATTCGAAGAATAAGGAGAGCTATCCTAGTCACCCGAGCGTCGGCGTCGGCGTAACCACTTATGTTAAAGTTTGCGTACCACCTCAAATATTTTCAAAGTCCATTGACATATGACTTTGAAACTTTGCACTGAAAAATAAGATACTTAGAATTTACGTTTCGACCATCATTCAAAGCCTCCCTTAAACCTGTACACAGAAGGAGATAACTCTATCAAGCATTTTGACAAAATTATACCCCTTTTTCTACTTAGAATTTACGTTAAAGTTTGCGTACCACCTCAAATATTTTCCAAGTCAATTGTCATCTGGCTTTGAAACTTTGCACACTTGTTCACCATCATGCCCCCAACCTGTACACAGGAGGAGGTAACTCTATCAAGCATACCTTTGACAGAATATGCCCCTCTTTTGACTTAGAATTTACGTTAAATTTGCGTACCACCTATATTTTCGACTTCAATTTCACGGCTTTAAAGTTTGCGCACTGACCTCACCCCTGTACACAGGAGAGTTAATCAGTTTGCAGAAAGCCTTTCGACTTAGAATACGTTTAAGGTTGGGTACTACCTCAGTTAATTTCAAAGTCCATCGACATATGGCTTTGAAACTTTGCACACTTGTTCACCATTATGATCTCAACCTGTGTACAGGAGGAGGTCACTGTATCAAGCTTTTTTACAATATTATGCCCCTTTTTTTAGGTAGAACTTACGTTAGAGTTTGCGTACTAACTCAGATATTTTCAAAGTCCATTGACATATGCCTTTCAAACTTTGCACACTTGTTCACCATCATGATCCGAACCTGTGTACAGGAGGAGGTAACTGTATCAAGCATTTTGACATAATTATGTTTTTCTAATGATACAATATGCCTTAATTTCTATTATCTTATTATAATGTTCTTACTATTGACCATTCAACAAGCCTTTTTTATTTACACTCTTTTCTATTTACAAGTTCCTGTTATTAACTACACTTTAACAGTATCCTCCAGGATGGATATTATTTTATATTGTCAATCACTGAGAATAGTCGAGCGCGCTGTCTACTGACAGTTCTTGTTATATATACAAACATAAGGATGGTAACATACTTCTTATAGCCTTAATTTCGGGCACTTTCAGAAGTATAAGAAATGAAAAGTACTCTAAATTGACTAATATTTATCATGTGATGTTATTGTTCAAACTTTATCGTGGAAATGAAATGCAGACAGAAAGACGATGTACTTAAATTGTCTTAACACCACTCTCGAAAGTTTTATAGAAACAATTTTTTTTATCTGAAAACCGATTATTTACCGGAATGTTTAACAAACACTGAATTGCAGGTTAACAGAAAAACTTAACGTGACACATTGCATAATTATGATACATGTATATGATTGGAATCGATAGGTTTACTTTTGGAAGACATTTTTTTCTTAATTTGTCAAATACTCTTTGCTACGTTTTCTTTTAATACGTTTATCCCTTACTACTAAACAGGGGGAAGTGAATCCTTGTGGAGTTGTCAACATCCAGAAAACTGGTCCTCAGTGGCTGTTCAAGAATGGATCTTGTTTACATCTAACAAATACAACTTCCCGGCTACTATACGGGCTAGAGTCATGGGTGTGCTTCAAGGGTATACTGGCAAAAAGTTGTTGGCCATGTTGCTTCCGGACTTTCGAATTCAGTTTGGAGACGTAGGTGAACTTCTGTTTACAGCTTTACAACAAATTCTAGATGTGGCTCCACAATTTAAGGGTAACTGATTTTATTATTCCGTTCTTGGTATAGTAATGATTAAAATATAGTAGCAAAGCAGCTATACCAACACATCGTCCTAGTTAGGAATTATATCATACTCAAACAATATGTCTCTGACAATAACATTTTACAAAAATAAAATTACATAACCATGTATTTAATTAACAACTTTGGCCAGAAAACATGATTTAACAAAGAAATTGAATATAGATATAGAGGAAGAACAATAATGTTACATATTTTCTAACTTTTGTTGTTTTATCAGAAAGATCAAGTGTTTATTCATCAAAGATCAACCGTTTACTGGAAGAATTGTCCGGTGTAGGTTCGCAACAACATCCAACTCCGATGTGGAAGTCCCTTCAAGTACTGCACTGGAGCAGCATCGAGGTTCATGAGTGGATCAAAAGTGCAGCAAATGAATACAATATAGAGTCACGTGATAAAAAGCTTTTACAGGACATGTTCTCCAGGCATTCTGGTGCTGATCTCATCTCCATGACTATTGAGGATTTCAAAAGAATCAGTGTTGATTACGGCGAAGTTCTTTTTATGACTCTACACAGTCATAAACAAGAAGGTAGGAACTTAAAAGTCTACGTCATAAAATCAGGGACGCAATATCTATGTAGGTTGTCTCTTGTCTTGTTGACATTTTGCGAAATATCGAAAGGACATACAGCACGAAATCTAACAGAGAAAATGAGTATACATTTTATATCATTTTAATCGCTCAACAAATGTATCAAAATATAAATAAAGATCGTGATATGCAAAGGCAAAAGATAGCTTTGAAACAGCTTTGAAACAAAGAAAAAGCACATTTCTTTCAGTTAGCGTAGAGGTTATATAAATCAAACGAAAGAATATGCAGTTTGGGATTTTCTCTCAAGGTTTATTATCAAAAGCCTACTCAGACTCAAACTTTTCATTTCATCATTACGTTCTCGTAATTAAAAACTCGCAAACATGTTTTTCTTTATTTTCTTCTTATTCAATAAAAAAAGACAATTTAAATGTGCGAAAAGAATTCTATACACGCCGGCCACTGGACGGCCGATTAATCGATAATTAACGAGAACAATCAATTAACAAATAATAGAAGTTTTTCACATGACGTGCCAAAATATTGATGCGCCATCGGAGGTGAGAAAAATCTGATAATCAGTGACCTCGAGTTGCCGGAGGTAATTTAGTAAGAAATCTACCTGGCGGGACCACAGGTGTTCCTCGAGTTATCCGGGGTTCTCGAGTTATCGATGCTCGAGTTATCCATAGTATTTTCTGGTTAAACATATAGGCAAAATTGCCGGGACCAACAGGAGTCCTCGAGTTATCCGGGGTTCTCGAGTTATCGATGCTCGAGTTAACGAAGTTTTACTGTAATTGAAAAGCACGGTGAAATGTGAAATGCATAAAACATTAAGGAAAATAACAGTTATGTATATAATGTCGGGGTAAAATTATTGTACCCTGAAGACGAAGTCTAACTTAAAGCTAAACAAGATAATTTAAGATATATAAAATGATGAAATATTCTCCATTACTATTATTTGTGTGTGCAATTTGTTTAGTAGATATTTCCACACTGGCTATGACCTGTGTTTTGCAGGCATCTTCACTGCCAGTGCTGTTTTATCCTACTGGACAAGTATGAAGCAACTTAAAAATTGCCACTGGATTTAAGTCATTGGAGGTAATGAAAATGCGTGACTTGGTGCTAAACGTACAATTGCTAGATGATATTGAAGTGAATCATAATCGACATTTTAGATTTTTTTATAGCAAACACATTGTACAAACACAAGCAGGACATTAAACAATAAAATGTGGGATATGAAAAGTAGCAAAACGAATTGACTTTGCCATAACAACAAACAAATACAATACTTGCCCACTGGGAGCTACTACTTTTTCTAAACGAAGCTTATATAACAATGTGTGTACAAAGTTCTACTTTGAATTATATCTGTGTTTCAAAGAATAGTTGTAAAAGTATTGTTACCACTATTCTGACGTGATCAAATCAGACATTTTTGTTCTGTTTTAATTGTTATTTCGCAATTAATTCAATTTCAGACACTTCTTCTCTTATTAACGTTCTTAATAAAGAAATGGTTACAAAAATGTTTAACACGTGCCTGCGTGCATGAATTTCTGTCTGTCCGACTTGAAAACCGTTTGACGTTTATTAACTTAACGATATAATTTTAAAGTTGTCCCACTTAATACAAATTTTGGACAGTCTTAGTCTAAATGAAAGTCAGTCTGAGAAACTGTATGAATAATGTGAACGTATCTGCAGAATGCATGGCTTTCGTTTTTGGTATGTGGCATTCCCTGTTTGATATTATTTTTTTTTTTTTCAAGAATTACTGCTATTTTCGTGGAATGCACTGATCTATGGAATAATAATTTTTAAGTTCATATGATAAGTGTTAAGCTTCTTTCCAGACCTCCTATCTCTTTAGGGGTATCACATAAATGACTTTCTTATATAATAGTCACAATCTTCAAATAGATTGTACAGTAGCCTAGTGAGTAGCTATTCAATTTGTATTTTTTTAAACAAAACTGAAAAATGGATAAAATGTATAGCCCCACATATAGATAGCAGTTAATAACCTGTAAAGAATTCAATTTGAATGATTTATCAAAATGCTAGTAAAACAGTCAGTACTTCACGATTTTTTAAAGATAAAAGCAGATGCGTACAAATATGTACTTCTGATGAACTTAACGCTATGCTTTAATTCCATTGCGACAATTGAATTACTAATATTAAAATATGTTGATGTATGTTCATCAAAGACGACAGTTTTGCCTACAGATTTAAATAATTCACAGCAATTTCTTGGTAATTGTAGAAAATGACTGCGGTATACAATCAGCAAAGAGATACAACATGGTTGAGTGAACCACTTTTTTCCGACCTTTATTCCTGCAAGCAGCTAGTCAGTCCATGTGACCGCTCAAATGTAAACAAATGAATTGTAAATATGATAAATGGCAAAGCTAGAATATTCAATGATAATTAAAACAAATACTTTTTTTTCTTCAGAGAGTGCCGGGCGGAAGCGACATAGATCCAGCGGAGAACTTGCTTCAATACCAGAAAATAAAGAGACATAACAGTGAATATGTTTAACAGGAAAAACACAACAAAGGAAAACAGAGCATCCCACTGCAAATTTTCAGGAACTGGTCAACTAACTTTAGATCATTTACACAAACCACTGCTTATATACATAGACTTATGTGACTTCGGACGTAACATATATATATATATATACATGTATTCAGAATATTTGGAATGCAATAGAAAATGTATTTTTAATGAGGGAATAATGTCACAACTTTGATGCTCTATTTCTGTAAAGTGGGATTTGATATAAATATTGTCATTTTGTGTATACGACCGTTTGTCTTTCTTTGACACAAAGATATTGGATACCAGCAGTAACCCTTTGTCTGTCTCATGCTTTAGTAATTTGTTTGCTAATTAAAACATCCGTGACTGTATTTAAAAATAACACGAGTATCACAAATCAAAATCGAAGAAAATACCAATATTGTCTTTCGGAGCTAACCAGAAAAGAGCTTTAGATTTACCTAGGTAAACGTTTTAAACTGTTCTCTTAAAACACTGACAAAACATACACAAAGAAAGAAGTTAAGCACCTCTGACATTTTTAGAGCGACTTATCTAACGAAGCTAATACCGCCAAATGGAGCTAAGGAAGAAGAATGTAATCCGTTTCAACAAACTTACTGGCAAACAGAAAACGGCAAAACTGATATATAATGTTGATCTTCTCGGGTGATATTGTTGAATATTAAACGGGTGCCGTTTCATCCGAAATCAAAGCACATTTAAGTATGGAACTGTAGAGGTCATAGGAAGAGTAAAGGAGTAAAAAAATGCAATTTCAAGTCTTCAGATGACATCCGTACTTCAAACGTTCAGTAGATCGTGCCTTGATGACCACCCTGATCCTGACTATTCTGCCTCCAGAGGAACCTCGGATCTTTTTAAAGACAATCTGCTTACACTCGCAATACAAATTTGTTTGCAATTTGCGCAGAGAGTTGCTGTTATGATTTACAGCATTTTTTCCGTTATTTATTTAAAGGTGATTTCATATTACAATTTTTTAAAGTCATTAGGGTGCTTAACTTTTTTCTCGGTGTATATAAAGCATTTTAAAGTAACGCCTTGGGAAGACCAGAATTTGAACCTGCTGTATTTGTGACTGAATAAAGTTTAGAAACCGAAGTTGTTGCATAATCAAAACCAAACATTGGTTGAAAGTGTATGCCCTTAAGATCTACATTAAGTGTAACACAGTATTATGTGTCCAGTCAGACCAGATATAGAACCAATCCCGTATGCAGGGATACACTACTCTATCTGAGCTTGTTTAATTACAGGACGTCGCATATTTTGAATAGCCACGACCAATGTCGGAATGTGTTGGTTACATGATCTCGATCATCAGTGATAAATGGAAATAGTAGAAAGAGAAAAATGTACTGAATTGTTTAAAAGGGAGAAACATAAAATCTACCATCTACAGGATACACATTTTTCTGACAGGGAAGTGAATTTCATCCGCAGTCAATGGGGTTATGAATGCTATTTCAATAACTGTAGTAGCCAGTCAAGAGGCGTCGCAATCTTTAATAATAATTTTGATTTTACCTTCAAAAGCATGGAAAGTGATCAAATTGGCAATCTTTTTTTCAATTTATACTAATTTATTTATTCTCGATTGCAAAACAAGTTCTTACAACTTAGAATAAACGCATTCGACACCCGTTCCAGATGGAATCAACCTTGAGGCAATTATTTTTGTCATTTTTAATCATGGCTATGGTTGGAACAGAACCCGGGACCCTTTGATCATGAGGCGAAAGCGCTACCACTGCGCCACGACAGCTCTACTATAATCTTTTTTATTATAAATGCATGTATTGAAAAAATAAGATCGCAATGATTGGTAACTTGGTAGGTTGGTAACTTTTCAACCGCTAAGAAAATGACAAGTAGAATGTAGATTTATGACATTATTTGAATTGAGAAATTTACTCTGTAAGGCACTGTAACACCTGATACAGCTCCTTTCGAATACAGCTCCCCAGTGAGCTGTATTCGGTGCACATTAACGAATACAGCTCCCCGGGGAGCTGTATTCGGTGCGTATCAACGAATACAGCTCCCCTTATCAAATTGGAGCTGTAATCGGGGTTCTTGTACCTTTTTTTCGAATAGAGCGCCCCAGTGTCCCGATGCAACAAAGACGTATCATTCGTTTATACAAATACGCGGCGAAGAATTTATTATAGAATAACAAAGATTTATACTGCAATTCAGGATGCAGTACTTAACCCTTTGATGTCTGTCTTTTTGTCCGCACATGTTGGGCGGACAGTTGAATGAAAATTTGAACTTTAATAACCTTTTTGCAGATATTGGAGAAACATTTTCTTTCAATAAACCTTCATCGTTTCATATGACTATAGCACATAAGGCAAAAAAAAAATGTTGACGGACTGAAGCTCATACACGTCAGGTTTAACTACGGTCTGACAGACGGACGGATAAGACAACAGACAGGGTAGAACAACAGATAGATGGTGGGACAAATAGACGGATGGAATAGATGTAACATGCAGTATATTGCACATGTGTTAGATGTTTTTAGGCAATTAAGATTCCTACTTTCTATCTGTGGACATTTTTAACACAGGGATCATGGTCCTTTATATATTCTAATAAAGCAAACATAGGCAGATGTATTCGATTTTGCATATGCTTTGCTTCGAATACAGCTCCGCTATACAGAGTAAAATTTTAGTCCGAGCATTCCTCTCAACATTGAGATTGCTAATACAGGTAGAGGAATCATATCTGTTAAATTATCAAGTAATTGCTAGATGCCACAGACCATTTAGGCACAGCAAGGGAGCCATAAATTACATAAAAACTGACCACCAGACTTTGCAGACTCTGTTAATTGTTTGATGGCTGATAAACCTGTTTTATTCTGTATCGCTAAACGTGATGTGTTGGTTCAAATCATACAAAGGCAGTATCCCAGGATCATCTAGTAAAGTTAAACAATTTTTTTTCTACTAAACATAAGATAAAGGAATTCCTACTTTAAAGACAAAGCCAGATTAATTTTAATAATGAACTTTACTTACTACATGAAGTGAACCTGTTCATATCTATGACTCCTAAGCACAAATTATAAGTTTACTATTATATTATGTGATGAATTCATAACAGTGAACACATTTCTGTGCACGACGAAAAAACATGTGTATAGCGGACATCGTTTTATTCTGTAATTTCCAAGGATATCGGACGCGTGCAGATGAAAATATATCAATTAAAAGTAACATTTAGATCACAATGGTTATTATGTTGATTTATGTGCAAAAATGTTATTTTTAAATACATACTGTTCAGCTGATAGTAAAATGTGTACCATTAATTTAACTAAACATAGCTGAAAGCAGTACAGTATGATTATGAGTGATGTCAAATATATATTGCCCACATTCAATGTATTGTACTATCTGTAAACATCACAAAGCATTTTGAACCACGACTTATACTTTGTTGTTTCTGTGTAAAAAGTGCAGACTTAAGGTATTCATTGTTTTGTCACTACTCTAGCAGAAACTGGTATCAAATAGCATCTTTATTTGTCTGTGCAAAAAAAACATTGTAGTTGAAATAGTAAGTACAAATTAATTGTTGCATGTTTTCCTTCATTTATTGTATAACTCAGTAATCTTTACATTAAAGGAAAAAATAGCTTGAATTCTAATAAAATAAATACTTGTATTTAACTTCACTTAGATTTCCTTGTGATCCATTGAATAAAGGTTATAATGTAAAAATGCCCTGTATCTGATAAACTTGACCCAAACAGATGTGGGGAAATAATGAACCATGAAGAGTATGGGGTCACTGCCTGGATATAATTAGGAATCATGCTGAGGTGCTAACTATTAATACAGTTGCTTGCTTTTAGGTTTTTCTGGGTCTTCCTGGAGTAAAATCATACAGTGTATACCAAGGGAGCTGTATTCGTTAATATGCACCGAATACAGCTCCCCGGGGAGCTATATTCGAAAGGAGCTGTATCCGGTGTTACAAGGCACCTTTTAATTGGATAAAACCGAATGAGAAATGTCAATAAGATACATGTACTCTTACGTTTTTATTCTTTCTTTAATTGTTTTATAACTTTAGTACGTAAATAATTCATATCTATCAACAAAATAATTATGATGTTACCGCCAAACTAATGTTAATTATAAGCGTAAAGTAACTATACTTTCTCGACAAGTGAATAACGGTCAATATTTCGAGTAACATATTTGATAAGAAAAACCAAGGATTAAGTTTGTTTTCTTGATGCACACGTCACAGTACATACTTAATCACAATTTGGGAGGAAATGTATAAGCGGCCGGTTAGCTCAGTCGGAAGAGCATTCGGTCCACGATGTAATATGAGTAGTAAGTTGGCAGTAGCAGTAGCTGGCAGTAGCAGTATCATTTGCTAATGCTACTGCAAGGTACTGCTACTGCCAACTTCACGTTTTTGCTACTGCTTCTGTCAGCTACTGCTACTGCCAACTTCACGATTTTCCTACTGCTACTGCCAGCTACTGCTACTGCCAACTTCACGATTTTGCTACTTCTACTGCCAGCTACTGCTACTGCCAACTTCACGTTTTTTCGCACATTCAAGAGAGTTATGAGCATCGAAATATTAAATGATAGTGGTTAAAAAGATATCTTTACTACAACTTATATAACTCTGGAATATCCGTTTCTTTGTTTGAAATAAATTGATGTAAGACCAAGCAAACTTTCTAGAATATGAAAAAATCAAACAGTCTATCAGAGATGTTTGAAATAAATTGATATTCCCGGTGTATTTATGAGTATATTCAAATGAATAGGAAATGGAGTACACTTTTAAATTTAAATGTTAATTTTACTGTGACTGAAAATACACATATAAATTTCTATTTGCTTTGACGAATTACCCCAAAATTGCAGACTGTCAAATATCAATTATCATGATAAATTACTTGTTGTAAACGAAGATATTTAACTACGATAATTTGATAAACATGCTTGATGGAGTTGCTCCCCGTGAGATATATCTTAATTTCGTCTAACCTTTTCGTTTCGTCCTTTTATTCCGTACTTTTTTCCATCATCGGCATTTTTTAAAGATTGAGATTCAAACAATTCATTTATAAATCATTATCGAGTGTAGGCCGGAAGATATAAAAGACCAAACTATGTGTATAACATTTAAGATGGAATACCAGTAGTAAAAATGCATTTATTTTACTTTGTATCATTGTTAGTGTATCAGCTTGTAAATATTTCAGTAAATGTTAATTCCACCACTTCTCTGGCATTGATTGTTCAGATATAGTTGCATAATACAATGGCTTACCGGGCTTCTTGGGCCTCAAAAGAAAAGATAAAGAATGATAATAGGTCAATCAGAGCAGAAATTGGACAACAGCCGGGAAAACCTGCTAAATTTGAGCTTGTTAGAATCTTAGAAGCGACAATTTGCGCAATCAAAACCTTAAATGGAAAGTGTACGACCTCAATATCTCCATCAACTTTTATCATTTGCCTAGTCAGACCAAAAATGGAGTACACCGCGAGAAAACGCTATTATATCTTAGCCTGTTTACACTCTGGACGCCGCATTTTGGACAAGCTTTACTAAAACGTTATGATCGTGGTCAAGGTATAATTGCGGGTCTGATTGAACGAACGCCTGGTTTATCAACAAACTGACTAGAACTGTTTCCACTCTAGCACCTTCATTTGTTCATTAATCTAAATCGTTCAGTATTTCTTCAAGCTAGAATGTATATAACAGTAAGATCTCATCAAAGTTTGATTGTGGGCTAAATCAAACCAAACATTGGGCCATATCAAGTGAAAATCTAAAACATTTAACAAATTAAAGTAAAACGTTATGTAAAATTTCCAATTTTATGTTCATAACTTAGTCAGGAGGTATCTTACAATGAAATGCCAACACGATCTGTTCAGACATTCGGTCACTGAAAACCTGCAACACTTATACAACAATCTAGTGAAATCATTTTAATAATCTATATGACTCAGCAAGCCTTTGATATTCACAAAACAGTTGATCAGAAGGTACACAAAAGTAGTTCTTTATGCGTATAAATATTTATAGACATTGGGTCGGGTGAAGTAAGAACATGAAACTACATAAACTATGGTCACCATCTGCAGGTCACATTTTGTATCTGATTTTCATTTCATTTAGAGCAATGTTATTCAAAGTGAGCGATACAGGGCTATCAATTCTGGTTCATAAAATAATTTACAAAGCAGCTAAACAAATGTCTGTTTATTCAGAGGTTGAGCCCTATTATCTGTCAAGACAAGACGACGCTACAGTAGAAAACATAACACACATCGACACATGTTGAGATGTCTGAAACACATGCCGTATACATGTACAAGCAACGATGCCTTAAACAAATGCATGATACAATGTCTGACACACACATATGATACATACAAATATGCCCGACACATATTCATGATACATGCAAAAATGCCCGATACACACATGAGATAGAGGCAAGTATGCCTCAAACATATACACATATATGAAACATATAGAGATGCCTGGAACATGAATGTGAAAGAGGCAAGTATGCCCGGTAAAACATGTACATAATTATATGAAACATGTCGAGATGCCTGAAACACAAAGGTGGTCAGAAAAATATGAAAGATATAGAGATGCCTAGAACACATATGTCATATATTTAGAGATGCTTGAATTACGACACAAAATGACATCTATAGTGAGATCACTTCAACTTGAAAAACATATATAACAATACTCAATATCTGAAGATTTTGTTAAGTCACCGGTAATATAACATTTAACATATTTAGTATGCCTATTTATATATATACATGAAAATACATAATTATGTATATTTTCAATGACTGAACATGAGACGAGTTGATATGTATAGCAATAACTTCTCGTAAAACTCCGTCTACATAATATCAAAAGAAACAAAATATAAAAGTACATGTATGTAAAATTCAAAACTCAAGCTCGTTTATATTGACGATACTGTCGTTATAGACATGTTGTCACCGGGGGTTTTTATACAACGGGTAACATTTGATACTAAATCACGGGTTTCAATTCTATCAGTCAGCGAACATCTACCTGAGTATTCTTCCAAGTTTGTTCTGACATATCAAGTTATGATGACTCGTTTCACACAATATCGGCTCCATGTTCTAAGTTACAGATTCCAGTATGGCAGTATACCTCTCTCCATCTCAGTAGAGCATGAAACTAAATTTTATTGTTATTTCATAACTTTTTAAGTATGTCAGTGGAGGCCTCAGCACCAACCAGGCGACCATATATTATCATAGTGTTTAGGTTGAGCAAGTTTAGTTAGCGGTTGGTTCTGTGCCTTCACCAATGTCTTCTTGTAAGCTTTCAGCTGTCTCAAAAGTTTCTTTAGCAACACTGGCTTGTCAGCTGCTATGTTATGTCTCTCTTCTGGATCCTCTGTATTACGAGCAAAATAAGAAAAATATTATTCAATCACAAAGAGGTAATACAGATGTAAGAAGGATGAAAATGGATACAGAGTACATATAACGATATATTTTCATTTTTACGGAGTAAAAGTAAATCAAACGCAAACAATATATTCAAAGTGCATATATGACGGAGTGATATCAATTAAAAATATATTTGAACAGTACAAAACGTTCCCAAAGACCCTACACAAAGACCATTCATATGATGCAGAAGACAAACGTAAATCGAGCTTTACATTTTAGTCTCAAAATGATTTAAACATGTGACAGTTTTCCGAGAGCAAGTTTTGAAACTGTTTGGAAAGAAGAATAGGTATTTTTTAAGCTGTTCCATTTACGTCAATATCACGTTCTGTGTGTAACGAAAAGACCACTGACAGAAATAGATTGAATATATACACCTTGAAGAAAATTTAGTATCATTTAGTGTTATTTAGTAACATTTTATCATGAAATCACCAGCAAACCGTTGAAGCGAAGGAAAAATTACTGTAAATCGTAACAACAACCCTCTGCACGAACTGCAAACACTTTTCACTGCGAGTGTATACAGTTTGTCCTTAAGGTTCATCTGTATATAGACAGAATAGTCAGGGTGATCACCCAGGTACGGTGAACGTTTACTCTGCCATCTGAAGACTGAAAATGGCCTTTTTCTTTTCTAATTCGCCTACTGAAATCTTTTTATGACCTCTGCAGTTCCATAATTAAATATCTTTCTGAATTCGAATAAAACGGCACCCGTTGATTGATCAACAATATCGCCAAAAAGCCGAACACCTTGTGACAGTTTTGCCGTTTTCGGTTTGCCGGATGGCTGATGTTACGGATTACAACATTCTTCTTCCTTAGTTAAATTTGACGTAATTTTCATCATAAAGCTCTGTTAGGTAAGTCACTCAAAATATTCCACGGGGGGGGGTAACTTTTTTGTTTGTATATAATTCAATATATCTAACGTATGCAAGTATACGGGGAATTTTTTTAATGCCTTTCCTTATTTTTTAAAATTTTGAATAAATAATCAATTTAATACAATTAAATGACAATAGGTATACATCTATGTGAAATTAATGGTACAAAACAAAGAAAGCCTACATTCGAATAAACTGTGTGTAAATATCAGTTTGGGTGCATGTACATGCCTATGTAATCGTGTTTTTAAGCGTTATACATTTCAAGTTGTCTGTGGGGATGACGTGCGAGCTTGTTTTATTATGTGCTTTTCTGTTACCTTTTATATTAAACAGTTGAAGTGACGGTGGTTTTAGAGACCTTTCTTCTTTTCCGTGTGCTTTCATGAATCTGTCACATCTGTATCTTGCATACCAATCCCCAACGGAACGCCAGGCCCTAGACGCACCAGATACCTCTACTGCCTTCTGAGCGAAACCTAGTAAAAAAAAGCAATAATAATATCACAAGTTTTCAAAGTGATCACTGACGATTATTGATCTATTATGAGGCACAAGGCCAAACCAACCTTAATATGTCTTTGATACTTTACCACTTGGTTTGTCAAAGTAGTTGTAGTTACAAAATAGTCGTTGTAATAATATTGGTACATTTCGTAGTTTAATGAGCTTTATGTTTTGTAGATATCGTTCACACCGTCATCAAAGTTCGTATACGCCGATTCCACAAACATAGTGATGTCGTTCAAGAGGACATCACAAATTTTTGCCGTATTTCGTGTGTGTCGTCATCACAGGTCTACGTAGTTTTTTCGTACATGTCGTCATCACAGGCGCGGTAATTTCGTAGACCCCGTCTCCACAGCCATGTTTAGTCGTCACAAGCGCGGTATTTTCGCATATGCCATATCCACAGACGTGTTAATTTCGTACAATTATGCACATGTCGTCATCACAGACGCGGTAATTTCGTAAACGCCGGCTCAAAAAATATGTTAATTTCGTACAATGTACATGTCGTCATCACAGACACAGTAATTTCGCATACGCCGTCTCCACAGACATGGTAATTCATCACAGACACAGTCATTTCGCATACGCCGTCTCCACAGACATAGTAATTCATCACAGACACGGTAACTTAGCATACGCCGTCTCAACAGACATGGTAATTCATCACAGACACGGTAACTTAGCATACGCCGTCTCCACAGACATGGTAATTCATCACAGACACGGTAACTTAGCATACGCCGTCTCCACAGACATGGTAATTCATCACAGACACGGTAATTTAGTATACGCCGTCTCCACAGACATGGTAATTCATCACAGACACGGTAACTTAGCATACGCCGTCTTCACAGGCATGGCAATTCATCACAAACACGGTAATTTCGCATACGCCGTCTCCACAGACATGGTAATTCATCACAGACACGGTAATTTAGCATACGCCGTCTCCACAGACATGGTTATTCATCAAAGGCACGGTAATTTCGCATACGCCGTCTCTACAGACATGGTAATTAATCACAGACACGGTAATTTAGTATACGCTGTCTCCACAGACATGGTTATTAATCACAGACACGGTAATTTCGTATACGCCGTGTCCACAGACACGGTAACATGGTAATTCATCACAGACACGGTAACTTAGCATACGCCGTCTTCACAGACATGGTAATTCATCACAGGCACAGTAATTTCGCATACGCCGTCTCCACAGACATGGTAATTCAGCACAGACATGGTAAGTCGTTGGAGTCGCGGTAATTTCGCATACGCCGTCTCCACAGAAGTTTATTTCGTACAATGTGCATGTCGTCATCACAGACGCGGTACTTTTGTAGACGCCGTCCAACAGACACCAGTTCCACAGATGCTTGGGGTATGGATTCGCCATCCAATCTAATACTTGTACTATGTTGTACGGAACATAATTATATAAATACAAGATTTGAAACAACTCTATTCCTTCTATCACATCTCAGGGATAGTGTTTATGTCATTTCTAAAAATAGTAAACTATAGGCACCCGGCTACGCTGTTAAACGTGTAAAAAGGTACCAGTCGTTTTGATAAGTCGAGTGGTACATTTTATAAACGTCGACGTACTTAGCGGCGAGGTTTCGCAGACATTGACGTTATAATAATAATGATAACAAGTTGAATATTTGTCTAAATAACATTATTTCTTTGTGGGAAAAGTGTATGTTCTGGCTTTAGCATAGCTTTTTCGATTTCATGATAACAGAAACTAGATACAAGCAGTTTATGACAGTTTATTTTAGTTTAGAAGTAGAACACACGTCATACCTTTTATGTACTTTAGCGGAGAAGTAAACAACCATCCTTGTACAGACGTTTGATCTTTGCGGTCTAGGATATCGTTGTGCTTTAATTGTCTGTCTTCATACATGTACCCTTGTCTGGCTTCCCTTGAATTACACGCTGGCTTTGTTTTAGCCGGGTACCAGTTATTATATCTACCAGGACTACCGACGATTAATTTATAATCTCCAGATCTGTGCATCAAAAGAACAGAACTGTTATCTTTCATTGTGGTTTTATGTTTATTATTATTGTTTATAAGAATCAAGAACTTAGAATAATTGTATCTAATTTTTATTTAACCACACACAAAGAATGCAATGCGCGTTTATGCATATCAGGGCTAACAAGATCAAAAAGCTTAAAAAAGTATTAAAAATTCGCAGTCTGTTCCAAAGTTCACATAAAATGCATATGTTAACGTTAAACCTTTAAAATTCATACGCTAGGTAATATCGCACAAAAGAAATAAAGAAATTATTGTTCGTCTGATTATGCCGGTAAAGGACTTGCCTTATAGCTGCAGTCTTTTTAACATCGTTTATGTTGTACACAAAGTCGTGTCTAGGTGAAGGCCATCCTCTACTTAGGGCCAGCCATTGATCTATCCCATCTAAGAATGGACCTGACATACAAATAATTTAGCTGATTCAAACTCTATCATACATTTACACAACACATAGTTTTTTTTTAATTTTTGTTTTGAAATCTTAAGACAACGAACTTCAAACTTTAGACGTGTCAGTACACACCTCTTTCGACCAATGTTATTAGCTTATAATTTTTATGATGTAGACCCATCAGTGGATACAATTTATATTGCTCTTTACCTGATGCAAGCAATGGTTAAGACTAACACAATAAGAAAGCAGAACAAGGTAAATGTACTTACTGGTCTGGCCCCTTGCAAGCCGCACATTTATTTTTTTTACTCTAGACAAGCGATGGTCAAGCGTAACACGATAAGAATTCAAAGCAGAACAATGCAAATGTACTTACTGGTTCCTCCACCTGCAAGCCGTACAAGCGTAGGAAACCAGTCTGTTATATGGACCAAACTGAAATTGTACAAATGTACTGATCAATGCAGAGAAACGTTTCATCACTAATATGAGAAATCGTTCTTACGAATAATGTGATATCTGTACTTACCAACAATTTTACTTGTACATGTAACATACTATTAGTGAAAGAATTGCTTGTGATTTAAAGTCAAACTTATATTATGCAATTATAACCTCAAATAAAATATAATAACACAACACGGATTTGAGTTTGAAGCTTCATAAGTCATGCTAGTGTTCCAGTTTTTGTTTATTATGAGGGGCGTGGTGATTCAATCCGTGCCTCAAAACCTTAGTTAGATATTACCATTACTTCTTATGGACAACAGAAACGACAAAAGTGGCATTTACTCGTTTGTTACTTCTGAAAAAATTGAAACTTAGTTTGATGCCATACCCATTGTGTGTTATGCCAGTTTTCTTTAGAAGAGTTTTGCTGTATATAAAAGACGGTACTCTGGTTCCTCCTTCCCATACTGTAGCTTTCGATCCGCGCAAAGGCCAGTTGGAACCAGCAATATATGATGCTCCGCCATTCTGAAATAACAAGTGTGTTAGTTTAAGAGATACATATGATGGTTACATTATGCATTAAGTAATGGTTTACAATTTATATTCACTTGTCGAGCTTACGGGGGTGTATGTAAACAAGGATTTCTATACTCCTGTAAACACAGGAAAGACCTTCAGTTTTTTCCCCAAGTGTTTTGTTTCCCGAACATATCAAGACCATTGAGATAAAGCTGTGATGGCACAGTTTTCTGCACGGAGAAATTGTTAAACCGGTGCAGATTCATGTCGGTTTCTAGCCGCACAGAATTTCAATAAACTTGTAACACACCTGCCGATCATATTTTGCGTTTTTATATAGCAGAGTTATTGGTATTTCACTCCGTATTTATCATAATGATTTTGCAATTACTTAAACTTACATCCGAGGTGAAGACAACCAAGAGATTCCGCATGTATTTCTTCTTCCGGAAAGCATTCATCACCAGGCTGATAGAATCATCCATTGCAGTGATCATACCTATAAGACAATAATAGGTCACCGTTCATGACTATGATCGTGGTAACGAAAAAAAACCCACCAATTTATCGTTCATTGCTGCGATTATAGCAACAAGATCGAAACAAAACATGGTCTATACGACGATCGTGCCAACAGGATACACACTAAAGCTGTCCATTATTGTGATCATGTTTACAGGATAAAAGCTAACTATCGCTTATTACAGTGTAATCATGCCTCCAGGATAAAATTAGATCACCAACTATTGCAGTGCTCATTCTTCCTAGATGGAAAAGAAACAAAACGAATTACACCCAGACGTGATTATGAAATGGAAATTAAGTTAGACGGACTAAATAATATTTATCTTTCTGTTTTACGAAATTCTCTTTCCTTGTTAAAATGTGTGTGGAATGCACGACTCCTTGCAAGAATATCACGTGTAATTATGTTGGAAAATAGGAATGTATGTTAAGACAGCCTGTGATTGTGATCTTGTAATGTGTTTGGTGTCTGCAGTAGGTCTTATAAACCTACGTTATTCTTATTTTCAACCTACAAAATCTATAAACGACATATCTCTTTTAGATCCCTTGATTGTAAGATATATACACAAAGACTTAAATAAAGTGTACCGCTATATATCCTTCGATTTTTATTCTTGATGTGAGCGTATTGGTTAGAGTATCTCCTTGGAACCTGAAAATAAAAAAACAAAAACATTTTTTTTTAATTTAATAAGTGTAAAAGGTTATTCCAACTGTTGTATGGGCTTCCCCAATGGAATGTAAGAGAGTGAAAACAATAAAAGTAAGCTGAGGAATGGTACATTCAATGAACCTGTGCAAACGTCTAATAAATGACAACCTGTTTCCGTGACTTTCAATTATCATAAACAGTGTATAACTTATAGTTAGTTTAGTTTATACGAATTTATTTCAGTCTGATTACGAAGGAAGCTCCGAAGCTTATTGAATCGCTCTCGAACACCCATTCCAGATGTCACCATGCTCGCGAAATTAAAATTTACAAAAAAATGTGTTTTCTAAACATTTTGTAACAAAGTAGCCCCGTGACTTTTTCAAAGATAAAGTTGTTTCTTGAAGAATTAGGAATGTCGATGTATACTGAAGAAGTTATATATGTTATAACCTGTAAGAAGAACGTATATTGTAGAAGTTATATATGTTATAACCTGTAAGGGGGAATGGACTCCCTGAAACGACAGATACAGGAACAATGGCTGACTTCCAGGATCATGGTTAGTAATAATGTCAGATGCCCGTCTACCAAATAATGTCTGAAAAAACGTAACATATTACAGCGACTAAAGCGACTACCATATAATATCTGACATAGAGACCAAATATTTCAGGAATGCTATCATTACTTTTTTTCTCAAGTAAAATACCACATGGTTGCATGCCGTGGAGTGTTTAAAAGATTAACCTCTGACTGACATACTGGCTGTACTGCTATGTCGTGTAGATCATAATCGTTACATAACATACATTTTTGTAATAATAGAGGTTGTTTGTTTATTATTAACAATAGTAAGTTACATCAGTAAAAACATTTCCAACAACACTACATACTGCAAAGTAGCAGATTATTTCCAATACTATACAATTTGTATCTTTTATCAAGCCTAAGAGATTTATTTTCCTATTTTTAATATAGTTTTACAATAGCAGTAGTCAAAAAGTTTATTGTTTATCATTTTCACCAATAAGTTACTTTTCCCCAACAGCATAATATGCATCATAATTATTCAGTAACAGACTGCACAGAACTTTAAAGCAACTGTAACCTTTTTGTACTTACCGTTGAGTAACGCAGTTTAGGCGGGTGATGCACACTCGTGTTAAATCGAAAATCATAACCACCATCTTAAAATGAAAAATTCAAAGGTTATGATTACCGGCATTATCTAACACAACAAATAGATCGAAAACAACACACATTTATTAGCAAAGAAATTATATTTATTTAAAGTTACTGCGTAAAGGAAAACATAGTTTTATTTATGTTGATCTGAGTAATGATCTGCCTAATACTGCCCCCCCCCCCCCCCCCCCCTGGACTTTCGGGCAGCGATATAATGAGTGAGGAGACGATGATAGTAAAATTCTTTACGTCATATTGTGAAGATAGAAATAATCAAGTTAGTCACAATCGCATATTTGAAGTTATCTTATGTATATCTACCTACAATGTTTGTGGGTGTAGTAGTCCCCGGCGCCAGAGTAGAAGCCATAAAAACTGTCAAACCCGCGGTATGTTGGCGTGTAATTCCAGTTACAAAATCCTAAATGCCACCTGAAGTAGATAATATGTAGAAAATATGATGGGTTTCCAAAGAATAATTGTAAGAACGCAAAGAGCACGAGGTGTGTCATTGGGCAAAGACACTTATACCACACGTGCCTCAGTCGACCCAGCTGTAAATGGGTGGCAGCTACGGAGATTTCTTCGTAATCGAACTAAAATAAATTCGTATAAACTAAAGAACACTTATTCTTGGAATTTGAAAACAACGTTAGAGCAACTTTATTTTTCTTGCAATAGTTCTTCCGTACTATTCAGCATGCGGCCTGTTCACATGATGTGTTTTTCAAACTTTCCAGTAGTGTACGCAAAAAGATTTAAAGACAATTGAACAGGAATGTGGGGTATTCACCACAGGGGTCCAGTCAGCCATGCGAATTCACAGCGAATTCACAGTAGATGTCAATTAACATGACTGGTCACTGGTAGACTACATTCAGCTACTGTATTACTTCCTTACATTATCTGCAGATAATGTAGGAAAGGGATGTTAGTTATACATAAATTTTAAGACCTTCATAAGATGTTATTATTCTATTTTATCGGTTACCTTTTAGGTACGCAATTCCCAGTCAAATTAGATTATAAAAAAATCAACACTTACAGTTATTATATCAAAATTATTTTCTTATATGACAGAAACATAAACTTTTTTTTTACTTTTAGATTACTGAAAAATAACTTTGATTTCAAAGTTAGGTTGAGTAATGTTTTAAATACTCATTAAATTACAACAAACCACTAAGATTAGATGTTACACTTGATACATAAGAGAAATTTAGTTTTAGCTTATTTTACAGTTAGAAGAAGCGTTCAGTTGCACTTATAATTTACAAAGAAATAAATAGTCAGAAGGATTCATTATACATCAAAAATGCAATTAGGCCACACCACAGGAAGGTGCTTAATTACTTGAGCATATTAACTTTCTCAGTATAACTTTAAAATCACAGTTTACTGCATTTATCTAAAATATTTTTCATATCCTGCAATAAAAGTAAAATGTCATTATTATATAAAACAGTTTATATAAACAACAGGAAATAAGTTATAAATCAATTATCTGTACAAATCAATAAAATTTATGGTTCTACTATTGTACTACATATCAAGTCTACTGACATGCTGCTGGACCTAATCAGAGAGGATTAAAACTGATAAGGGGCAATAAAACGATTAAGATATTTGACCACCTGCGGTTTGGGGGGGGGGGGTGGGGAGGGTCACTTATGAAGGACATTTTAATTGTCTTTAACGATGTCAAATGTGTACCGTAGCCTTTGCAAAATGAAATCAGACGGGTTGAATAACTTATTTCACTGTTTATATTACAAAATGTATCTTACTTTCCAACCATATGAGTTGCATATCCGAGTTTCTTCAAAGCTTCCGGGAGAGTTTCCTTGTCTTTAGGCATGTATTTGGGTTGATACCTATTTACAATACCATGCTGCATTCCTATATGATATGGATAATATCCTGTCATCAAAGCACCCCGTGATCTGAAAAGCAAGATTTATTGTTAAAACTCTGACTAAGAAAAGGGCGGATGCCACGGTGTCGAATCAGTTACTTTAAACCAAATTTGGAGCATTGCACAACTCCGCATAACATACCAGTACTGCTGTCTCCGAGCAAGTAGAGTCGAGAGTGACTCGATAAGCTGACAACAGTTTCTTCAAATGGTAAATTTTCTTAAAAGCAACAAAAAGCAAGACCATAGCATTTGTGCCCGTTGCCATGTCTGGTGGTAAAAATCAACTATAACATTCAGCTTTTTGATTCAGTGGCAAAGTCGATTTTCTTTAAAATATGCAACTTGCATATAGTTTTATATGCAACTCGCATATAACTTTATGATTCAGTGGCAAAGTCAATATTCTTTAAATTATGCAACTGGCATATAGCTTTATGATTCAATAGCAAAGTCGACCTTTTCTTAAAATATGCAACTCGCATATAGCTTTATGATTCAGTGGCAAAGTCGACATATTTCAAAATATGCAACTCGCATATAGCTTTAAGATTCAGTGTCAAAGTCGACATTCTTTAAAATATGCAACTTGCATATAGCTTTATGATTCAGTAGCCGAGTCGCCATGCTTTAAAGTATGCAGCTTGCATATAGCTATATGATTCAGTGGCAAAGTCGACATGTGTTTTATTAGTTGAAGTTGGCATGTTGCTATATGAATCAGTGGCAAAGTCGATTCAGTGGCAAGGTCGACATTCGTTAAAATGTGTCAGTTACAAGTTGATTATTTGCAAACAAACCAAACCGAAAAGCAGATATTTACAATTAAAAACCTGTAGAGTGACCATGTAACTAGCTTCCATGTGCCAGTTGCCAGTTTGCGAAACAAATCGAATTCACAGTGACTGCCAGTTCCCTTGCATTATATTTTGTTGGTAAGACTGTGAAGGCTGGCTGCAATTGGCAAAGTTCACCCTGCCGCCGTAAAAATAGGTAAGTTGTATAATCTCAAAGAAATAGGTCAGTGCATTTTTTTTATATATAAAATCTGTTAAATCATATATTTATCTACATTTTCCATCTTAATGATGTAACTTAAATTATAAAAAAGAAGCTGCATAATTGCATAATTTGCTTTTTTGAGCATTTTCATATCCTTCATTATGCCACGTTTTTAATCAAATCATCCAATATGGAACGCCTGATGGTATGCTTGTAACCGATACAGCAGATTACCGACATATCAGTATGCAAAGTCGCTACATCTGAAGCCTGGTACCCACATGGAATGTTAGGGGTGTTTAAAAGTATCTTAAAGTATTTAAAGTTACATTTATCAAAATGTTAACATACTCTCCATGTCAAAGACATGTCGAGATAACCTAATATCAAAATAACCATTTTCTATTTACAAACACTTATTTTATCTGTTTCAGTGTTTACATTTGTTCCTGTTGCGATATTTCTTCAAGAGTTTGTGTGTTCTGCTACATAAATCAAGTTTTACGTCTGGTAACCGACTTTTGAAGATTGTTTAGACGCTATATGTTCACTGATATTCTGAAAGCTTTGCACATTTTTTATACTGTTCATTTACACGTCCAGACTGTTTAACTATGGAAATTAAAGATAATGAATAAGTATACAAATTATGGGTTGATTGATTAAATGATAGTCTGAGATTGATTTACTGATTGGTTAATTGATTGACTGATTAATCAAGTGATTGATTGATTGATTGATTGATTGATTGATTGACTGACTGATTGACTGACTGATTGACTGACTGACTGACTGATTGATTGATTGATTGATCGATTGATTGAGATTGATTTAAAAAAACATTAACTGATTTAATGAACTAATGGTTGATTGATTGGCTGATTGTTCGACTTATGAAAATATTGATTGATTGATTGTCCGACCGATCGATCAATCGACTGATCTATAAGTAAATAAAGAAGTGTGTAAGATGAAAGTCAAATACTGTTATCATAATTTGTTTGGATTTTACAGTCTCAACACTAAAAACGTGTGCAATAGTATGTCGATTGTACACTTTTATGAACGTCACTTTATTCGTAATATAGAACTGTAGAATCCATATGTATATTACTTCTCTTTGATCTTCTCTCATATTTTATCGAGATGTTTCTAAAATAAGGGAGATATATATTTTCTTATAGAACTTTTTTTTTAAAGAGATGTCTCAGTACTAAAATCTTGTTAAGAAGTCTATCTTTCCGGATAAAATCCTACAGAACAGATATCTTGCTCAATATTTTCTAAATTAGGGTGTCTCTATAACTTGAAGAGTTATCTCTGTAAAGAAAGTATGCTCAAATAGACAGATATATTATCACTTCAAGTTCAGGAGATTTATTTCTGTGATACAAAGATAGCATTCAGTGTGTAAGAGATATAGCTATTAAAACTAAAGATATCTTTTTGAAATGAGAAAGATTTCTGTTTTACTTTGTAATAAAAAAGTGATATCTATCTGATTTCAAAGATATATCTCCTAAATAGGGGAGATATTTCCTAAATTCAGAGATATTTCTGTAAATTAGAAGATATCTTTCTTTTAAATGTGTGTAAAGATATCTCCCGATACTAAAGAGATACGGTATACCTCTACCGTACAGAGATATTTCTCCTACATCAAAAGCGATCTCAGGTTAAGAGATATCTGTTGAGATATCTCCTTAGCAGACATTCTGAAACGATGTTAAAGAAATATATCTGTAAGTAGAAGAAATATCTCTTAAAGTTCATGAGAGATCTTTCTTCGATATAAATATATCTATCAGCGAGAAAGAGATATCTTTATCACGTAGATAGAAAATATCTTCCAAATGAGAGAGATAACTCTTCTTGGAATAATTTGTCAAATGGCTTGCGATGAATAATTATGCACTTTCGTCAGTTTACTATTGAGCTCATTTTAAGACAATCGACGATGCATTCCGATTGGCAATATGTGTACTTTGATCTTGAAGATTTGGAATACAAAGTCTGTTAAGAATGAAATGACTAAAAATAAAACCCCAAAAACAAAAAAAGACCAAATGTGCACCTATAAAAATGCTGTTCGCAATATCTGGAGACATCTTGCTGTGTAAGTAATATGTTCAACCAATGCTCATTCAAACAACCAACATATTTAGAGTCTGAGGCAGGAGATGTGGTGATAATTTTATGGAACTGTAGTGAATATTGTTTGTATTGTTATAACAGAGTCTTGCGACCAATGTCACTCTTATTTCAATCGTCATGTGGAACTTTGTTGATTCACAGTTAGAATACTTACGGACTGCATGTTGGCTGGACGTACGATGAGTTGAGGATAACACCTTTTCGCGCCAGTTTGTCTAAAGTTGGCATTTTAATGTCAGGATTATGCCACGATACATCGTTCCAGCCTGAAATTCAAGAATGCATATGACTTGTATAGTTACAACGTAGGAGAGTATCGGACATTCTGTATCCAACACAGTGCATTTGGTTATCCTCTTTGAATAACGCCTTACACCTAGATAGGTCTTCAAAGTAAGTCTCTATGTGAACAAGATTACATCACCATATTATGAGTAGCGTGATTATATTAAATCTAGTTCAGTTTTAAAGAAACCTTTATCACACGCTCCGAACTGTAAGAAAACGTAAAGAAATTATTTTAGTAACGAGTAACAAGTCATATTTCATAAAAACACGGGGTAGTTTTTAATTATAAGTAAAAAACTAGATTTATAGAGTTTTCAGTGATAACGGAAGGACCGGTTTGACATAAACCTAATAACCTATTTCCCCTTAAAACAAAACTGTATGATACACTTTGCTTTTACAACGTCTACACCTTATGTTAAAAGGTCGTTTCCATTTCACAATATAAATGACGTACTGTCTAAATGGGTTCAGTTTTTTTTGTCGGATACATGTAGAGTCATGTCAAGACCGTCGGATTTTAAATAAAGTTAAAAAAGGGATTTGTCAAAATATTTCAATTTGCGTTATGTTGCATGGTCTGAATTAAGGTCAACAGTATATCGTACGAGTCACCTTACGCAACTGCACTTAATTGAGATAAGCTTTTTATCGTATGTACACTGATTTACAAGATATTGACCGCAGATAACATTCTCAAAACATCGCATGTTGTGTGATTAAAACACCTCGTGCGAGCTTTTGAGGCTTTAAGTACCTTAAGTATTAAGTAAACCATGAACTCCTTAATCAAATCGTTTGAAAATAATTCTTATACCAAATGCACATGGCATATGTTCTTACTTAAACGTTTAACTAGGTTTTCTGCTGGTGGTTTAGAAACGTACATGTGAACTTTCTACACTTCTGGTTACATTTGAAAAAGACAGTGATGTGTACGTGATGCAATTGTGCGTGATGCGGTAAGGCACTGGAAGCCCTAGCCCGTACCAGTGCGTTACCTACCAATTTCAAAATGCACGGGTCTCTGCTACTGACCAACTAGGGAAATATTACACAGTCGGAAAAAAAAATCAGCAGAAACATTGAAAATAACATACCTAGGTCATCAGCAACAACGAACAGAATATGTGGTTGAACATCCACATCTATAGCATACGTAACCCGCAAAATAAATCCAAACACAATGAAATATAATATCACCATGATATTATGTAAAATTAAATTTCTCGTGAAGAAGTGTTTTCTGTTTCCAAATTGGTTTTTCAGCTATCGTGTTCAAATGTAAATTATCTTATCAATTTGATTATTGATTGTCGATAGCCGTCTCGGCAGCACTATGCATCTGTGAATAAGACAATTTCTAGGAAAATTGAACACTTTTAGTTTAAACTAAACTTCCTGATGTCAGCTCTTTTGGATTTATACCGGGAATTCCCGAATTCACAAGCATTTTAACAGCTGTTTTATCAATTATAAGGCACATGGACAAAGTTTATAATCTGTAACGTTACATAATAAACTTTGATAAAATGTAAAAACATACAAATAAATCACGGTATGCGATGAGTCATCGAGTTAAAATTTAAAAGTAACTGAGAAATTTGATTTTCTTTCCAGTTACAACTCTAACAAACTTAAGTTTCTGAACACATGTATTATTGTTGACGTTTTATAGATCTCACTTGTATCTAAAGCAATTTGATCTCATTTGACTGAAGTGACAATAACTGTTGCTTTTTATACATTCATATGTGAAGTGATTAAGGTAGTAGATAACCTCTTGCGAGAAATCTTACGTCTATCTAGTACATTACATTCTACGGATCACATGATATGATGAAACGGCTTGCAGCTGCAAAATGTACAGACAAATTTGTTCTCACACGTTTAATTTCTTATTTAATTAAATAGCTCACTTTTTCAATTTAACTAAATTGTTTCCCCTGCAGGAATTTAAAATAAGAAGTTAAAAAAAACAAATACTTTCGAGTTATCATTTTATGCCAGCTGTACGTAAGTGTTAATGAAATATTAACAGTAGGTATTAAACGCTTAGAGGTAAAATGATCTTGCTTTGTGAGAAAGTTACAACAGTTAAAAAGTATACACTAAACAAAGATAAGAACGTTTTCAGGCAGCTGTTTTTGTGTGGTTATCTTATTATTTATGATATCATTTTTTTTAAAATTTAACCATCGACATTACGTTATACTTCACTTACATTTCTTTCGATAACTGTCCAAAAACAGTAGACTATGTTTACAACGACCTCCTCGGGACCGTTTAAATGTGTTCCTTATAACCGGAGTTTGTTATATCCATAAAACATTTTCATATCAAATTCAGTAAGATAGGGTAGTGAAAAGTTCCTTATATCCGGATTTTCGCTCTATCCGGAGAAGATATATAAACGGAGTTTTACTGTACACGCATCAACTTTATCGTATGTTTTATGAACAGTATACTCAGCCAACACGGATCATGTATACTACTTAAACCTTTCAAGAGCTTTTAATCGAAAACAAGGATTTAGTGTGAAATGAGGACTATACAGTTGATGTACATGTCATACTCAGAAAATGTATGGGAGTGTAACAAAAGTAGGAATGGACCTCGACCGCATGTTAGATATGAATTAAATTACACAAAGTTTTCAATAATGAACGACCTAAAATTGTTTTACCAAATAATTACACGGTAAATAAGTATGAACAAATGTACAAATGACAAAAAGTACTGTTGAGACAATATCATAAAACGGGTTATATAATGAAATTTTGTTGTAACATTCACTATATACTACAAGGACATTTAACCCTACAACTCTTTGTCAGATAGAGAGTAAATACAATGTAGAATAAACTAGTTCTGGACCTTGATACCTTTTATCACAAATGCTTATCAAATAAAATAACTTGTTTTTAAATGGTTAGATCTTCAAGATGAGGGCATTATTCTTATTCAGTTGAATTTATTTGTTTGTCACCCAAATCACGATCATCACTAATTTCTTTAATATTACTGGAATTTAGTGATTGACCCCATTTGCCTTCCAATCAAATCGCTCAGATTTTCAAATAAACGTCTTTCTTTTTGCATCGATTGGATTTATTCAATCGTATCCAAAGTTAACAGAATATTTCAGACCCTTACGGCCGAACTCTTAACACAAATTATTGTCGAATACGACCGAAAAGTAGTTCTATATTACTGTCCTCTGTTTTAAAAAGTATATAGTAACAGATCTAAATACTATCAAAACATTACAGAATAGTATAATATTATATTGTTGTTTTTCTTATAATTTGTAACTTAAATCAATGAGGTATCTGTTCTGTATAGAACTATTTTCCTACGCGGTTTTTATCGTCAGACCGGTGTGACATGAGAAATGTAAGACCCGTGAAATACGTATCGCTACACCGGATACACTAAATTCAGTGTTCCGCGAGAGCGCGTTTTCTGCGGTTTTGACGCACTCATTTTGTCAATGACGCAACAGAAATAGCAAAGAGCGTCTTCTATGACGCAGTTAAAATGTGTATGATCAAATTACTACAAAAACATTTCAAAACCTCTCAAAACGCTTCGAAATGCAAGATAAATTGTTGATAAAATACGCTTCCGGTATGGGATATGTCTAATTTTGACCCTATTGCGTCGTCGTTGTCGTCTGATTTCGGATCGACCCGCATTTTGTACCATTGCGTTTTTGTGTGTGTTGATTCCTATGATACCGTCATCATAGATCGTAGACGCACAACAAGAGATGGTCGACGAACCTTAATACGGGAAACAAAAACGTCTTTCTGAGTGATTTTAATGATCATTTTGTAGTCATTTCGATGAGACTGTCACTATTGAAAGGGATTTAAGTGTGCAAAATAATATCCAAGTTTAATGTCTATGGTTGAATGCACTTATAAAAAATTCGCTTTGTGGACAAAATTTGAATTTTGAGATGCAGTGACAAAATGGAAAGCATCCAAAGAGAAACACCTGTTGTCTTGCCAACCCTTTGATCACCCACCATTTTGTGATATATCACATGCAGTTTTACAGAAGTTAACTGAATAAGACTTCTTTAACACATAGTCATACCTTTTATTCTTTTACAATAAAGGGTATGACCCTTGGAGTTTCTAAATGACCCTCAAATTATGATACAGGGAATTGGCACCCAGGGTCTTCCTCCTCCATGAAAGCCGGAAGTTGCAATATGACCTTAGCTGTTGGGTGTGACGTTAAACCCGAATTAATTCGCACAATACAATCAACCTTATGGGCATATCCCATAACTTTTGAATGACATTTAAAGTTGTTCAAACCATACATTTTCAGTTCAGTTTTGTCAAAATCCATTTCTCAGTTAC